>JAVQJF010030698.1:0-52670 GCA_036023855.1 Gadopsis marmoratus | reverse complement strand
GGGGGGGGGGGGGGGGGGGGGGGGCGGGCCGCCCCCCCCCCCCCCCCCACACCCCCCCTATTTTGGGCATGGGGGGGGGGGGGGGACAAAAATGTGTTACGCTGCTAGTGAATCCTGCGGACCAAAAAAAAAAGGAGAATGAAAAGGCGGATCAGGATAAATGTAATTGCAAGGCGCGACTCTTGTTGGATAACACTTGTTGTAGGACACTTAAAAAAAAAATAAAAAATAAAAAAACCCCCAACAAAAAATGGCCCCCATGAGGCCCCTTCGTCTGCAGGATTCACAGCTCCCTGCAGTCAGACGTCCCTCGGGATGTCGGGTTGAACAGTCCATAATGCCATTGTGTTGCACAGTTAAAAGTTGAATTGCAGAATTAATCATATTTGTAAAATCATGAGAACAAATACAATAAAAAAAAATGATGAAGATTTATTGGTTGTAGTAATGTTTGGTTCTTGCTTTTATGTATCCCAAGGTGTAAATGATTGGACGGCAGAAGGGCTGGCTTCCTGGGAATATTGGTGTATTAGGAAAGAACATCTGCGATACATTTTGGGTATGCAAGCTTAAAAATTTAGATGTGGGTTCTAGCTGCGAGTGCTCCTCTCCAGATTAAAACCCTCTGAGGAGTTGGTTTTCAATGTTGCTTCAAATTTTGGGAGTCGGAAGCCCAAGAACCCAGCTTTTGCCTAGTGATCCTAAATGATGTGTGATGTTTGATTTGATGGTCTTTAGGGGCCTAAATGGACCCAACGATGGGGGTGTTTCACAATCTAAATAAAAAAAAAAAAAATCTCTTCTGTCACGACTCTTTGAATCTTTGCGCTCCCTGCTGTGACTCACCGACTTAGCTTCTGCCGTTCGCTGCCTGTTCTGTGACGTCTACGTTAAAGGAAATGAAGGCAGGGAGGGCTCTTATTAAAACTAAATGTCCCGCTTACTTAATTTCACTTCGTCGCTTTGCTCTCCACTCGCGCTCTGCTTCGCTCGTCATTTACGAATTGTGGTCAGTTTTTTTGGCTTTTTGTTTTGTGGCTGCAGGCCCTGACCTCCTTGAAAGGTTCTTGGTCCTCTCTGGAAAAAGCCCCTGCGGTGGAAACGCCCTGTGTTCACTTTTCAACATACGGGACGTGGGGCTTCTTCTATGTAGAACACCATAAAGTGTGTTTTGTTCTGCGCGTACAAGGTAATTCAAGTTTCAAGCGTGCGCCAAGCTTTCAGTCTTCTTGCTGTAGAGTTGGACTGCAAGCGTGTACAGTGTGTGAGCTCCTCAAATATGCGTTTTTGGGGAGCAGAAGGTATTACATGTCCTCTCGCACATTAAATATTTATTGGTGTTTTATTCATAATATGTCACCCAAACCACATTGTTGGCGTTTCTTTAGGTGTGGTGTATCGGTGTTCCTGTGTTTTTGGCTGATACATCTCGCAGCGGATGATGAGTCGTGCATGTTCAAGTTCTTCCAGAAATGTGGTTCTACCAAATGTATTAGTCCTGACGATGAGGTCATACACGCAAAGATGCTATGCTTATATAGTAATACCCTATCAGTTACTTTACAATAGCATGTAAGAGGTGTATTGTCGTCCCAACAATTCTTTTTTTATTTGACGCTTCCGCCTGACCAAGATGCACCAATCCAGGACCCAACATCTGGTGTGTCCCTAGATGCCAACAATGGGGAGTAAAATGTTATTTAACCCAATAGGAAATATTTGACGGGTACACCTCTTAGTGGATCGTGCATGTTCGGGTTTTTCCAGGAATGTCATTCAACCAAAGTCCTGACAATGAGCTCATACAAGCAACCTTGGCTAGTGTTCAGTAATACTAGATATTATAACAAGATTTCAAGTTAAAATATAAAAAAACGGTGAGAAATGAACTTAATGTGGCCTAGTCTCTCTCTCTCTCTCTCTTCCTCCTAGTGGCAGCTGCCTAATCTAATAAACTGTCTGAAGTCTTCAAAACCGTAAAAAGAAAGTCTTTAATAAAGAAGCCTGAGTCAGAGGAATGAAGGTTCAGTGTTTAGAAGGACAAGACCAGGCAAGCCCTCGAGCTGCACGCCAGAGACTGTGAGGACATAAAGCGCCACATCATAACCAAAGTGTTCATATAGAGCAGGCCTAGCTCTATATATGATTTATTACGTAGTATGTGCTTAAAATACAGTGTTCCCGTTTAGAAGCGCAAACTCAACGTTGAACGGCTCAACGCAGCTCCAGTCCAGCGCAACGGCATTGGAGCAGTAATAAGTTATTAAGTAACCTTTGATGGGAGCCGTTTACAGAAGTCGTTTAACCAAAGGAGTGTTAACCAAAGGACCGGACCTCCTGCTGCAGAGTTTTGGCACCAGGTGCTGCACTGAAAGTGGCTGAACACATTTCAACACACACACACACACTGAATGTGACCTGGGATGTACAAACCTAAATATGTATCAGATATAATTTATTCAGGGATTTCATTTTTCTTTTTTAACTCTGTAGCTCCTCTGCATCAAAATCTGACATGTTAGTGACCTGTAAAAACCCAAAAGCTTGCCTCAGTGCTCAGTCTCATATACTTAGCTGCAGCACAAGGCCAGTTCTCAATAAACCAGCCAGGTGTTGGCCATAGAAACTGCACAAGGAAACCCAAGCAAACACGAGGAGTTCTGAGGTGAGAGGAATATTTTTAAGCTGCCAACATGCCAAAGAGGCAACACTGCTGCCCATTCCTTATTTGTCCACCAGAGGTCCTCACACACTCTTCTAGTTAAGCTTTCATGTGTGATTGTGAACTCACTTCTGCAGAAGTCTGCAGACGTATAACAGGCGAAGACAGAAAATGGGAGGAAAAAAGGGAAATTATATGCATGGAGGAAAATAAATAATAGTAATAAAATAAATGAATAGCTTCATACGATTATTCTTATACTCCAAAGAAGAGGGGGAATTGGGGAATGCACTTACTGAGGATCAGTGCCACTGGTACTGTCATGTCTAGAGTCTGAATAGTTTATAATGTGTGCAGTGGTTAGATGGTCCTTCTACCACGTCACTTTAAAACACGATGGTTTTAGTGCACATTGAAAGAACACCGATGTTTCAGATTTAGCTGCAAGCACAATGTGAGGTCGTTTAAATATTGTCCCAGCTGAATGTATTACGTGACAAAAGTAACACTACACCTATAGTACAGGTGTCCCATGGTCTATTGTCACAGCATCACTCGGCACACTATCACATAACAGCATGGCTGCGTCTCGGAAGCCTTTTCTCACCTGCAGGTTCCACCTTTGGCAGCTTTATTCTGTGTGTTTGCACTCTGACATGCTGCGAAATCACCGGTGTGCCATGTTCAGGTTGCTGACTCTGCCAGAACCTACGATTATGAGCCTGGATTCTTTCTTGAACCATACTGAGACTTGACTCCATGACCTAAAATGTTTTTAAACTGTACATGCATTTTGCATTTTTTTTTGCAGTGTTTTAATTTATTGCAAATGTGCCCCCCCAAATGTTAGAACATGCACACCTCTAAAGCACATTATCACCTGAAGCGCTGAGGTCTTACTGTGTGATTGTCTCGTCCTCAGGCCCTGAGAGGCCCTTTGTCGAAATTTTGATTAAAAAAATTGATTTATTTAGCTGAGGTTGTGCTTACGTGCTGCAAGGTAGGCATGTTGTTCATAGTGACGTATCGCAACATGAAATCTGCTGCAAATATTCATGTTCCACTGGAGGTAAATCTGAACAACTTCGGTGATCCCCTCCCTTTTTTAGCACCACCATGGGACTCACCCTTGTGGTTTTTGGTGAAATACAACAACTATTGGATGGATTGCCAAGAGGTTTGGCTCAGACTTTCATGGTCCCCTCAGGATGTAATAGAGAGTTGAACATTTTAACACTTTGGTTTTATCGCCAAAATACCTGCAAAACTAACAACTTTAGCACCAGCTAAACATCATCATGGCAGAATTGTCCCCGTGAGCATGATAGCATGCTGACGTTAGCGTTTAGTAAGCACCGCCGTGTCGAAGTATAGCCTCACAGAGACTCTTGCTGTCAGGGCTGGGTGTGGGTGGAGGAGAAGTGGAGGGACCCAAACGCACACAGCCAGTAAACAAAATGTCCTTTAGTGAAGGCATAACAAAAAAGGAACTTACAAAAAAAAAGGTAAGCCTCCCGGGTAACAACGAAAAGGCATTCAAACACAGAGACGGACCACACATAGACTGCATAGACGTTAACCACGCTAACATTGACTATGAGGCCACAAGGAAACAAGGAACTGAACACAGGACACTAATGAGGGGATGGACCACAGGTGAACACAGGGGAACAGGTGAAACCACTTAGATGATCAGGGAGACACAGAGACGGGACACAGACGCGGACACAGGAGACCAAAAGCAATAAACGCAAGTTCAGGTAACAAACACACGAAACACAGTCGCACACACAGACGGGACGTGACACCTTGTTATAACAAAAAAATTTATATTTCAATTTGCCTAACCGAATCAATGAAACTGATTCCACGCTAACCACAGGGAGCGACCGTTCATAGCCTCAGATTAACATCTTTACTGAAGGTAAAGCGTTAAACACCAAAATGTATGTATAAACATGATTTATTCTGCGGCATTTATTATTTGGCTTCATTATTGTTTGCGTCCTGGTATAAATGCAAAGTTACCTCATGCTGAGCGCTTTAGCTGACTGTCTCCAACGTGGTTTCTTGGGAGCAGACTGCATCTCCCAGCTTCACGATGATGATGATGATGATGAGCCCTTTTGGAAACTCACCTTCCTGCCATCCAAGTGGAAAAGTTTTGTTCCACCTGGCAGCTGTAGGTGAACAACCCTTTTTGGAAAGTGACACAGATCCCGATATTCCCCTCCATTACCTTCAAGATGAGTCGTCCTGAGCTTTGACAGCTTGGAGCCGGAGAGAAGACGGACGGAATTAAAATTTGAAGTGTGCGTGTGTGTAACAACAACACATGTCCTGAGAATACAGCCAATGGCGAAAAGTGGCCTGTGTATGCAGACTACCGCAGGGAGAGATGTGTCAGAGGGGTTTTTCTATTCAGTCGCATGGTTCAGGCATGTTCTGGCAAACCCTATTACACTGACGCTCGCTTTCCTTCTGCCTACTGAGCTGTGAAAAAACATTCTAGCCTTTTGTTTACGGGGGGGGAATCCTTAAATAAATCAAAAATAAAAAGCTGGACTCGTGGGTTAAGTGGCATGCATGGGTCTGTGTTATGTGTGGGGAGGTGGAGGTGGAGGGGCGAGTGCGTAGTCGTGTCATCCCGCGGAGCCTTTCTCTCTTTAAGGAATGCGGTTTTTGAGTCCGGACCACAGACAGGTGCCACACTGCAGGCCAACGTGTCTGAACAGAGTCGAACACATGGAAAACATCTCTCACAGACACCGGATTATAATTTTTCCCGTCGACCTGTTTGGCTCATTGCGTATATATGTGGGATATGCACCATACTGGTATTTCACTGCAACTGCTGGACGCTCTCTTATCTTGTCTTGCTGTGTGCTTGTGCACATCAGGGGTGCTAACACAAGAACGGTCAGTCAGTTCAGTCACATAACCCTGTAACACTAAAACATCCACTTACCTCCAAATGATAAATGACATATTCACAGTTTGAAATAGACACTGTGCTTTTAACATGTGCATATCACACACGCAGAGGTCTACACATGCATATGCTGCACATAACCCCCCACTTCATATGTATACATAAAGTAATCTATTACATTGTAGAAACACCCACAAAATAGGCTATGTGAAGACATTTAAACTGTATTGTATTTTGTGCGCAGTTTTTAATGGCAGCAAGAATCCATATTCACTCTCTTGCTACCTAATGTCACCGTTTTGCTGTTTAGTTTATTTTCAGAACCTGTTCACCGGCAGGGCTTTTACTTTGAAAAGCCCATATGCAGAAAGTTATGTGATTCCCTTCTGTTTGGCGTGGATCGCCTCCGCGCTGTTCTGTCTGTGTGTAAAGGTGCACCCAGACACTCACAGGTGAGACAAGAGGCCGGTGAAACTCCCCCCCCACCACCACCACATCCGCTCCCCCCACACACAAGCTGCTGAAAGAGATGAAGAGATGACAACGGGCTCCTCGTGGCCTCTGACAGGATTTTATTTTTTTCTTCTCTTTGTCAAAAAGCACAAATAACCCCTCCGAGGATGCGTCGACGCGACAGCCGGTCGACATTGACCTTGCAGACCTGCGCGCTCCTGCTGCTGGTGGTCCCGCAGATAAAATCCCAGCGCACAGGTAAAGGGATGATGCTTTTCTTTTGTTTGTTCTGCTACATTTATTTTACAGTTATTGAGCATGTTCAAATACCTGTGTTAAGTAAGTGAGTGGTGTGTTGGAGCAAACCGTACATTTCTGCAGGGATGTGATGGAAGAAGTGCAGGAAAAACTGTGACACTACTGTGAAAATGCTTTGAAATGCAAGTAAGAGCGACACGGTTTGGTGTGTTTTTTTTAACCAGCACCTTGTACAGCACGTGCCATCCCGTGCTTTAATTTAAAATGTAAATTCTGACATTATCACACATGTCTGCTGAATGTCTCCCGAGCAAGGCGCTGACACATGATCCCAAAGCTGCAGTGAGTGTCTGGACTTGTCGTTTGGGAATTCTGAATAGCTCGCAGCATCTCCTCCACTCTCGGACGCATACTGTACCTTTCTGTATGAAATAGCGATAACTTAATCTCAGGTGGGGGTTTTTTTTTTTAAATGTTTAAATACAAACACAAATACAAACAACGTGCATCTCTTTGTGGTTGTTTTGCGTCAAATTTCTATTTTGTGGTCGTGCATCTCTTGTGCGTCTTTGTGATGGCTGTGCGGCATCTCCGTGTAGATGGTTTTGCGTCTCTTATTTGTCATCTTGCATTGCTTGCTTCGTGGCCGTCTTGCGTGTGTCTTTGGCGTCTTTTTGCGTCTGCGTGGCCATATCGTCTCTGTAGTTAGAATTCGGTTTAAGAGTTGAGGGTCCATGCAGGTGAGGGAGGTTAATTATGCAAGAGCTTGTCAGTGTGTTGTAGTGCAGTGCGTGCGTGCGTGTGTGTGTGTGTGGAGGGTGGTGATTTGGGGTTTGTTCAGATTTCCCCTTCTTCAGGGCTCGTCAGTCCCTCCCAAGTAAATAGACACACATCATTTTCATCGCCCAGTCTTACCTGGCTGTGCTTTCCCTCCTCTGCTGGCTGCGGACCCAAACACACACACACACACTCTACACAAAACGCACAAACATTATGCTGACATTCAGGCATGCCCACACATTCATGTAGAGACATAGCATATGCAGAAACGCTCTGGCAAACCGTGCGCAAGAATTCAGGCTTGTGCGTTGTGTAAGAAGTGGATGAAGACTTTGCTCAAAATCACCTTTGGAACTCAGCTTTTGGCGATGCAACTCTTGTTGTTGTCATTTTGCACTGATGTGTAACAATGGTACAGAGACAAATCTGTCATTAGAATAGCAGTGATTCCAGGTTGCCAGCGTACACCCAGAGTAGAGCTTCAGAAGCCCAGAATACGCTGCGGCAACACAAGACACGTTGCATTTTGAGATACGGACACGACGTGTGACTGGAGAACATTTCACTCTGCTGTCTCCGTCGTCTTCAGCCACACAAATGACAATATGTTACAGTTGCTTTGATTGAATTTTCATAGTTTCATCGGGCAAAGAACCAAACGGATGATCTACACCTACTGATAACACAGTAAATTCAGTACACAAATCAAAGTTTGAAAAAAGGAATTCTTACCCTCCACATCACTATTAGTTTTTATGAGAATTTATTATTGTTTGAACATTTTTTGTTTCAATATGCAAGAAGAACTTGTCGCATGGAGACATTTTAATGCGACTGTCTGTATTTTGCACGTTGACATAGTGTGAACGGTTTTCTGGGCAATGTAGGGGAACAAAAGCTGAAGCAGAAGAGGATGAAGAGGGAAAGTGAGTCCACCAAATAAGGAAATTGCAAGGCTCCTGTCTAACTCTGAGCGCCATTCATTGATAATTTACTGCCTAACAGTGTCAGAGGATATGAGGGAGGGTTTTTCCCCTCAAAAGCCAATCGTCAGAATTTACATCGTCTTTTGTTTTCTTTCCCTACATTTATCGAGACGACGCCTCTCAGATTTACTGTGTTTACATGGCATGTAAGCACTCTGCGAAGGTGGGCTGTAACACAAGCGGCAGGCGGTTCCCCTGGGTGGCCCAACAGCCCCGTTCCCTTGATGTATGATCCTATATTTTACCAAAGCAGACGACAACTGGGGCTAATAAAAAAACGTGCACCGCGTCGTACAAAATGAGTAGCTGTTCCCATAACTGCGTGGTGCGCACTCAGGACTGAGAGGGGCTACAATACATGGGCTCTCCTGGGATAATTGCCTCAGAAGGAAAATGTCAGAGCGATTATTCCTCGTGTTGTTACAGTTACGTTCCTGGATGCACAGCTGGTTCGGCCTGTCTGAACACGAGGCCCGTTCCTGCCATCAGAAGTATCTGCGTTGCACTTTATGGGCAAGTTTGTTTGCTGATGTATTCCAACTGTTGATGCCTCAAGCCTTTTAGTGCAATCACATTTTGATCATTGTAAGTTATTGATCCCCCGTAGGGAAACTCATTCTCTGCATTTAAGTGTTAGGAGCAGTGGGACTAACTCACAGTTCTAAGCCAGTGCTTCGGTCAAGGACGCTGACAGGAGATCTAACCGAACATGCATGTTTTTAACGGCGGGGGAAGCCCACGCAACATGGGGAGAACATGCAAACGCCACACAGAAAGGCCCTGCCCCAGCCGGGATTCGAACGCACGTCAAAATAGCAATGATGCAACACTGGGTTCACTTTACCCAGCAGCCATTGGTAAAGAACCACTGGGGCACCACTCAAACCACAAGACAATGGGGAGTTTTGGCCTTAAAACGGAGACAAATGTGTTATTAGTTTGACAATTATTTATCACCGATCCATAACTAGCAAAATTTAGAAGATGTACTCAGATCCTTTACTTGGCTAAAAGTACCACTACCACACTGAAGGTAAAAGTATGTTTTCAAAATCTTGAAAGTACTGTCAGGATCTGGGGGTCGTTGGATGGTTTAGGTGGTAGGAAAGAAGAGAAAATGAAGTCCTGTTCCACAAGCTTTGACCAGTCTCTAATGTTTGCTTTCTTGGGGGGAATATTGGCTCATTTTACCTCTTTGGGCCTCGAACGTGACGAGTGTCCCCAACTGGACACTGCGTTTTTGTGAGAGGCCACGAGCCAACAAGGTTGGGCACCACTGGTTTAATCTTTAACAATATATTGTATTTTACAAGCGTATTAAATGTAAAATCTTAGTATGAAAAGCAACTGTAGCTGTACGAAAAATGTAGAGGGGTAGACGTACAAAGCAGCGTGAGATGGAAATACTCAAGTAAAGTACTTTGAAATTGGACTCGAGTACAACGCTTGCAAATGTACTTAGTTACTTTCCACCACGGTCGGTAACAAATAGTGACATGTAAGTCTCAAAGGACCTGGCATAGATTTTAACAGCAAGAGTGTTATAAGAAAACAAGCAGTTAGCTTGGGTTTGATTGCTTGCTGGGTGAAGTCAGCCTTTATGACCCAGATGTGGTCGCTCCTGAAAGAACCACATGTGCACGCGTGTATGCAGCAGAGAACAAGGTGTCGTATCCTCAGGTTGAATAAACAGCAGCGGTCCGCCTCCCCAAAGTCGTGGCACTGCTTTTTCTTTTCCTCATAGCCTCGAGGACATTTCGTCAACCGCGGTTAACTCCCATATCCCATCTGTAATTACAGCATTTATCCTCTGTGCGTCTCAAATTCAGACACCGAGCCCCCATCAGAGTGATTAGACATGTAGACAGTAACGAATGAAACATCAAAGCCCTTTACGGTGTATATATAGAGGACTTTAAAAGCCCCATGGAGGCAGCTGTGGGTGTTTTCTACCTGCCGACAGCGGAGGTATGATCTCATGCTGAGGGGGCGAGAGGATGTTTTCCTTTCCATCGCCCACCTTTCTGTGCAGCCTATCTGAACCGGCCGGTCAGGTGGTGCTCCCTGTTAAACGGGGAGTGCTTTGTTTTCTCAGCTGCAGAGCTAGTGGCTTTGAGGTGGCGGTAATGGCGGTTCTCCCACCTGCTCGCCTCTTTAAGATCCAATCAGCTAGTTAACCACAAATAGCACGTCGAGATAAGGGCTCGTTTCATCCTCGTTTTCTGACCGTGAGCTTGGATTTGTGCCTCCTGGAGTACAAGTTTCATTGACGCAGCAACGCAGCTGAGGTGCCCTTAGGCGAGACATTTAATCTGCCTGCTCACTAACCCTATGTGGACAATGACATTGTTGTTTTTCCGGATCATAATGGCTCCCTTGGTGATGAGCATGTCTGGCCCGGCACACTGTTGCAATAAAGACACTGTTGTTCTTAATTGGTAGCCTAATGCAGACTTTTGCTTCATATTTGTTGTCCTGTCTTACATTTAATCCCAACCAACTGCTGCTTTTTGCAGAACAAGAAGCAAAGATCTGTGCAGAAGAGAGTATTTTCAGGGTTCCAACACATTTTGACCAATTCGTTTTCAAAACCTTTCCATATTATTACTTTATTTAAGTAGTTTAAAAGAGGGTGCAGGCAAGGGCCCTCCTCTCTTTCTTATATTTGTCGTCCCGAAAGCCAGACATCATTAAACGCGCACTTCCCAGTCATTTGCAGATAAGCGAACTGCTAGCGAATATCGTTTTTTCACCTTTTAATTGAGTCATTTTTCAAAGACTGTTATCAAGAAAATGTACCCTAATGAGCTTTAAAGGGTCAAATTTATTGTTGCAAGTTGATTTTAATTTTAAGGAACAGTAAAAGTAAAGTAGCTGTTTTTTACTCTTAAAGGTTTTTCAGCCATTAAGAGCGGATCAAATATGTAAGTTCGCTGTGTTTACTGCAGGTTTGTGCAGGCTGAAGAACCGATAGCTACAAGGACACACTGTAAACTGTAGTCCCAGCCTGAAGCCAGTTTCTTATATAAGGCCTCTCCATGCACTTGAATGCACAAGCACAGGCCATGATACCTCTGACTGCGCCCTAAAGCCTTTTGTTCACAGCAGACATTAACCGCTTTATTGGCTGGCTCACTTATTTCCAGCCGACATAACAAAAAAACATTGACTGGCTTGTGAAGCTGCCTTTTGCAGCTCATCATACTTTCTGCTTGCTGTCTCTGACCTACACTATCACTATATAATGGAAAATGGAAATGACCACAACAAAGAAATCCCTCCAGTTTCAAGCCACAGATGCTGAGAATGAACACATGAACGTGTACAGTTCTTTGGATAAAAGTATCCACCAAAGGGCAGAAAATCAAATATCTAAAACATGAAAGCTTTTCTTCAGCTAGTACAGCTTAAGGTTGTGCATCCCATGTTTTTAGGTATCTGTGACAAATGTAGATCAGCTTACGGACCCCTGACTCATTTCTCTGGGCAAGTTAAAACTATTTTGGAGGATACATGTAAGTAATTATGTGCACATATGCCTTTTGTTGTTGTGTTGTTTTGTATTTGTTGTGTTGTACATATTTAGCAGCTGCTCCAGTGAACAGCTGGAGGGAGCGACATGTGAAATGCTGCACGACATTGTTTTCCCTCGCGGACAGGCGTCAAAATGACACGTGGAATGTGGGAGGTCGAGGATCAGTCATTGTCAAGGTCACATCAATCAGACAATATCCTGTGCCTGAGGAAAGGTGTTGGTCTTATTGACATGTCGCAAACAATTTGCTTGTTTCTCCAATCATTCCACACTCATGAAGCATCAGCTATTGTCTTAAAGGGTTTTTTTTATTTATTTATTTATTTTTACAACATTTTGCTTTTAAGCTTTGCGTCATTAAATCCTGCTGGTGCAGAAGCGTTCATTCATATTTATCCAAATCTGGTAAATCTGCAGAGTTTTCTTCACCCGTTTCTGGATGTTTGAAATCTGAGACCCCAAGCTACGTCTAAATGCATCTTTATACATCTACTTTAAATACATTATGGTGTATATGTAAATTTTTTACTTTCTATTGTTTGCATGCTACACTTTTTTACTATATCTATTGCTCTGTGCACCTTTGCTGGTGTAACTCCTTTGTTTCAATTTCCCCACTGAGGGACTAATGAAGGTTTGTCTTATCTTATCTCATCTAACTAGTATTAGACGGACTGAAATCCGATTGCTCAAGAGACTCATTCTATCCAGATGTTGAAAAGATGTAAATGCATGCTTCTCTCCAGGACGCAATCTTTACCCCTCTCATAGTGTAACTACGTCAGTAAGCAGTTGGACAGTAGCCGCTCTGTGTGAGTCTCTGTGGTTTTGGGTGAGACACTTTATGACTCACTGTGAGCATTAGTGCTGGTTATGAACAGCACTTGCCCTCGAGTACAATATCTGGGCTGCAGGAATTTTAAACTGAGGCCTCGAATTACCAGCCCTTTGCACTCAACTTGAATGTCACATCTCATCAGGCTCATGCTTCAAACATGTACCTCAGACAGGTGAGATTGTCTGGGGGCTGAGAAAAATATGAAGGTCGCATTTAAATTTTTGTCGACGCAGAACTAAACTTACCCACTTAAAATCTCCAGAATTGCTTTTAATTTTCTGCTGTCAATTCAGTTCATTAGAGGCGGGTTTATCTCCTCTTCCTGGAGCAAGACGCTTTCTCCTAGTCTAAAGGAGCCACACACCCCGTTATTCTTTACTGCCTGGTTTCTACAACAAATGTCCACATTCAGTGATTAGGATTCTCCACACAAGGAGTGGACTGTGTTGTCTTCAAGCTCCCGTGTTGCTTAATGAATCGTGCATTGATGCTCGATAAGGGGCCCGACACGAACCGTGCCAGACCCTCTGGTCTGGAAATGCCCTGCTTTTGTCTGTGACAAAAACCCACTTCGGCATACCGCAGGGTGTAAGCACGGGGGTGGATGTATGGTGGTGTCATGCGTGTTGATTTCTAGGAGGGCTTCTGCCAAGATTCCCCAACGGAACAACTTTTATTTGTGTCTTGCCCTTGAAGAATTTGAGTTATCTGATGGCAGATAAAATCAGTGAGGAGTGTCAGTGACTCACTGCCATGATGGAAAGATTGCCATGTCTGTAATGCTGTCATGTTTAAACCATATTACATGTTAAAATACATGTAATATAATCATATTGGCTATTTGGTGCAGAGAGGCTCTTTTTGTTTCTTTCTTTGCACACTAATTTATCTCAGTAGTACTCCAGACTTCTGACAACAGGTGGCAGCATTACATCTGTATTTTTGTGGCTTTTACACTGGTTTGAAAACTTCTTCTATCCACTTTGTCAACTCAGAAATACAGCATTTAGCTCAACCCAAAGGGGAGGTTTTAATAATAATAATAATTTGCACGTTGTTTAAGTTCGTAGACGGAGCATAAACACAGTGGCCAAAACAGTATTTTTGCAAACAGCGATACAAAAATTAATTTCAGCCTCTGTGCTGCTGCTGTCTGCTGGTTCATGGAAGTACTGCAACACACTACATCGAAAAAAGTACAGTACGTGGACGCCTGAACATTACACCCATATGTGATTGTTGAACTTCTCACTCCAATGGGTCGCAGTTCATCCCAAAGGTGTTGGATAGTCGTTGAAGTCAGTCAAGTTCTTCCACACCAGACTTGCAAAACCGTTTCTTCACTGTCATGCTGTTTCCCCCCTAGTCCCTAATGCTAAGCTAAGTTAGCCGCCTGCTGGCTGCACCTTTTTTTTTTGCTTGCAGACATGAGAGTGACATTAAACCTCTCATCTAACCCTCAGCAAGAAAGCAAATGAGCCTTACTTGCCAAATAGTAAAACTTGTCTTTTTAGGATTTCCCTTAATTGGAACCCACGAGACCGAACCACAAAAAAACAAAAAAAAACAAAACACCATTCAGACCAGAAATCCAGGCGCACAGAGGTGTCGGCATACTTATGGCCACGTGTGATCAATTGTGAGTGAGAGTGCGCTACTTGGTCTTACAGCAGTGCAGGATATTTGTGTAAGAGAGAGCGAGAGGTAAAAAGAGAGAGGGAGTGTTTAGGTCGCCATGGCAACCAGATCCCTCCAGAGATGTAAGGGGACTTGTGTGTGTGTATGCATGTGTGTCCCTGTTTCTCAGGCCCAGCAGCTTCGACGCCTCTCTGTTTAATTGGTGTATCGTGTTGCTGCCTCGCTGGACTTGTCTCTCAGAGGGCTGCCCCACAGTTCACACGCTCAGATGTGTGTTCTTTATCCCCAAAACACTGGTGAGGAAACACACATGCTCACGTTGCTGGTGGCATGGCCAAAGCTCACCGAAGAGCTCAATAATTACACAGTGAGCTCATGTTTTCTGGTTCTTTTTTTTTTTGTTTTTTTGTCAATATTATTTCTTGAAAGCCAACGTGGTGCCCGTTTGGTCCCATGTGACCTGTGTCTGTTATTATAAAGTGACAGCGTCGTGAAATAGTGGGCGAAGTGAGGAAGAACCCTGTAACAGAGGCGAAACTGAGGAAATGACGTGTAAGGGTATTCATTTGACGCGTATGATCTGTAGATGCGGTTAAAGATTTATTGCTGCCTGAGGAATCTGCATAAGACAAGAAAACAGATAGAAATATCTATTTTAATGAAATTAATTTAAAATAACATAAAAAAGTTAAGAAATTAAAGAGCCACTATATATATTACAATACTACTGTATACTGAATTGTGCCTATATTGTGCCAAATATTAGCCATAATGTGTGTGCTATATGCTGTATATAGTATAAGTATATAGGTGTATGTATGAATAATAAGAAGAGTATACAGAATAATATATTTTTTTTTTTTACATTTTAATAAATTAATCAATCGAGAACATAACCTGCAGATTAATCAGTAATGAAAATAATAGATAGTTGCAGCCCTAAAAGGAATAGCTTGACATCTTGGGAGATGCACATATTTGCTTTTTTAACCAAAAGTTAGATGAGAATTTTGACACCACTGTCATGTCTATATGTCTAAATAGCAGGTGGTTAGCGTAGTGTAGCACAAAGACTGGAAACAGAGGGAAACAGCTAGCTCTGTCCAACGGTAACAAAACATGTTTAGGTAGAGGTATTCATGGAGCGATCATTTTAAAAAGTAGCAACAGACGTCCAACCAAAATAAAATCAGCATGTTCAGAGGAAGCACATTTTCTGGGGGTTGTTGAAAGGCATTCTGGGATATTCGAGCTCTCACAGTGGAAGAGGTAGGTCATGGGGAAAGTGGGAAAATGCAGTAAATGTCACAAACATGATGATGTCTGACTGTTTTAAGGAGGCAATATTTTCTTTAAGTGGATGTCACATTCCCACAGGAGCTTTAAAGTGCAGCTGTAGTACTTGAATGTATTGTATATAGCTGCATGCATAATGTATGTGTGAGTGTGCATAATGCTCCAAATGCAAAGCACCAGTTGCCTTCATAAACTGACATACACTAACTCACTGAAGCATAATGCTGTGGTGCGTTTACTTAACCTACTCGTGGCCCTGTGCAGGTCAGAGCAGCTGTCAGCTGATAGTGATGAAAAAAGTGTAGGAAACACAAGGAGGGGGGGGGGTTCACGTGTATGTGGGAGAGCCTGCAGGGCATTTATGGTGATATAGTGACTAATGTGTTGAACGTGAACTGAACACAGCATCTGAGCAGGTCATGTGTGTTTTGAAAGAGGGCTGACTTTTAATAACCAAAGTCCAGATACCTGAGATCTCGTAAACGACAACTTTCTGATGTTTCTGGTGCGATGTGATTCTTCTGCTGGAAAACAGGACTCCCTCGGCCACAATCGGCATCGGCAAAAAAAGAGAAAGAAAAAGGCAAACAAACCAGACAGGAAGGCTGTAATTACGTTAGGTAATCACTGCAAGACTGAGGCATATAAGCTTTTGTTTTCTGAATTTGTCAGTGAGTTTTCCCTGCTTTCCGGTGTGCGTGCTTTGTTTTTGTACAAAAATACCACTGTTGTGCTGGTTCAGATTTTGCCATTTTCCATTGCAGCCATGTTAAAAAGTTTAACGGGTCAAGATTCACTCGATCGAACAGCTAAGAGGCTTCGAGGAAAAGCTCATGCACGGACATTTATTGCATTGTTTTGTCTTTGCGGGCCTCCGAGCCAAGACACTGAATCACATTTTCACTATATCTGACACTCTGGCTTTCACACACTCCCCTGAAGCTGAAGAATAAGCTGCTCTCTTCACGCAGTCCAGTTCGGGGTCTGGCAGAATTGCATTTAGCACACATGCTGACAGCAGCAGTGGTGTTGCATGAATGCACAAATGATCAAGATGTGGCAGTTTCCAAACCTCCCAAATGGCACGCAGCGTGGGTGTGGGAGGTCTGAGGGCTGGAATGTGTAACAGCTGGATGTTCTAGCTTGGCAGATGAGGCGGGTAGCTGGATGATGGGGGTACAGAGGGCCGTGTGGACGAGGAGATGGCCTGGGAGAAGAGGGGTGTGCTGGTGGGGGGATGCCTTCCTTCCTTATCGCCCATCTGTGGGAAACTGGAAGTGATACATTTTCCGAGGATTTTCTCCGATGAGGCAATGGAGTCAGTCCCCCGGGAGTGGAGCTTAAGACGTCGATCCAATCAGATACGCCCTCCCCGGCCGGCTCACTTTCTCAGCTGCTGTCAATCAGTCACCCTCACACGCCCTCACACATGCATCGAAAAGTACCAGAAATCTGAGTTTGCCGTACCTGTGACAGTTTCGGCTTTTCCAGTCTTTGAAACAATAAATCAGGCCGACGTGACAGTATTGTGTAACTGAACACCACTTTTTTTTTTCTTTTCTTCCAAAACAGCCAATGAAATAACGTCTCTTCAGCTGCAGGTCATTTCTTGGTGTCAGTCTCCAACATTAGCAGCTGATTTCTTAACCTGTTCAGCTGCCGTGCCCATTAAAGTACAAAAATACATATACTAACATGCATGACTAACTCTCATTAAATTAACATATTGTATCTTGCTTAATTATCCTGTACGCAAGGAGAAATGGGTGGTTCTAACGTGTTGGATCTGTTCCTTGACGAGCAGACAGTTTATCCATCTGCACGTAAACTCCCTGTAAAACCACAACTTGTCGTTTTTGCATTTCTGTTTGTGTTCATTATGCGCATTAAACTCCTCTGATACGCTTCCAGAGTTGATGTGCATGTGTGGAAGGAGCTTACGACTGCAAATTGTACCAAAATGGCATTTAAGACACCGTTTGTCTTAGGCACTTGCTGATGACCAGGTTGCTCTTCTGAACTTGAGATTCTTGCGCATGACAGCTTGGAATTTTGACACAGAGCACAATGTGAACTAAACCAGTTTATTATGGCCTACATGTATATTTAAAAACTCCATATTTTACTGAGGTTATTTCTGTGCCGGACGGGTGTGTCATTGTGGTAACACGAGCGCTGGCATGCTTTTTCTGCTGAACGAAATGTCAACTCACGTAGGGGAGGAGTTAGTGTGCAACTGACTTCCATCATCAGTGCATCGAGCCTGCCTCCACACTTCTCCCCTTGTCCATGCCTTTTCATGAGTTTGCAGCAGCTATGCTCTGGGAGATCTAGAGGGAGGGTCTCTGAGTGTGAGCAGAGTTTTTATGTCTCTGTTTTCATTCAGTGGACGCTCAGTGGCCCCTGAACAGCTTGGATTTAACGCCTGACCGGCTGGCTGACAGGTGACGCTTGCGGAAACAGTGAGAGCACAGTGCTGCACGCTGAGACACTTTGCAGGAGCCAGAAGCATGTTGAGGTTCCAGACGTGGTTTCTCGTCCTGGTTCTCTGTGCTGGGAGCTTGGAGGCCTGGTGGTGGTCAAATCAAGAAACCATCACAGAGACGCCAACCGCGACAACGCCAGCAGGAACGACAGGTGCCACCGTAACAGTCGATGCCACAACGAAGAAGGAAGAGGAGGAGGAGGAGGATGACGACATTTCCGGGGTTGGGGAAGAAATCATCAGCGTGGCCACAGGGATCTCTACGTTTGTCGAGGCGTGGGAGGTCACCCCGATCAACAGGACTACTAACGGAGGCCTGACAGAGAAGGTGGAGCGTGATAACCCTAACACAACGGGTAATACAAACAGGTTCAGAGGGGAGTGGGTAGAGGAGGGGTTTGGGATGGGGTTAGGGTATGGGTCTGGGTCTGGGTCAGGATCAGGGGCTGATCTTGGGCCAGATGTAGAATCAGTGATGGTCTTGAAAGGTGATAAAGACCTGCATAGCAATTTAACCAAGACCACGGGTGATGTTTCTAAAACCAATGGGACCGTTGAGGGTGTTTTGGATTCCACGCTACCCCTCTTTGATAGTCGCATCACTGGTTCCGACCCACCTTGTCTTCCCGTGCCTTCTGATTGGTCCATTTGCTCTGGCAAACAGCCAAGGTTTTTCACACTGCCCAACTTTTTCAACCACACATCTGCGAAGGAGGTGGGGGCGATGCTACAGGAGTGGGCGTGGCTCACAAGGGTAGGGTGTCACCACGGCACAGAGTGGTTCCTCTGCCTCCTGCTGGCGCCCAGGTGCCATTCACCCGCCACGCCCCTGCACCTGCCCTGTCGCAGCTTCTGCCACGTGCTGCAGGACAGCTGCTGGGTGTCTCTGGAAAACGGGCGTCTCCCAGTGGAGTGTCGCCTCCTGCCTGAAAGGGAACAGGAGCCTGGGCGTCCTGCGTGCACGTCAGTTAGTATCTGGAAAGGTAACCCCGGCAGGTTAGAATGTATCCTGTTTGGAGATACATTTTAAATCCGATGTCAACTCACACATTATTGCGGTTCTGGATGTCTTTGCACATCATTCAATTAATTTAGCATGTTTTAGCCATTTTTAATGCAACCTCAAGTACTTTACATTACAGCTGACCTTCTTTCAAATCATGTTGTAGTGTTTCTAAATGTTTTTTCACTCCTACCAGGCAACCTTTGGCACATTTATTTCACATCAGGGAGAAAATCAACCTGCGGGGACTCGAGTTAGGAGAACTGCACTGATTTAGAATAGTCAGAATCATGGAGGGTCAATATCGACCCAGAGATATCGTCTTGTTTATTTTCAGACTTGTAGTCTTCAGATCCCACTGATGCCGACTCAAGTGACATCACTTGAGGACATTTGTCAGATTTCGTGCAGCCGCAAAAGACTTTGATGTGTAAAATTGTTGGAGTTCCCCTTTAAGTCATCCAACATATGTCTGCTGCCATTGCAGACCGATTTGAATAGACAGAAATCAAAGTAGACATGATGTTTCCTGTGATGAATGCTCTAACTTCAGCGGATGAATTAAAACTCATTGATGCCTGGAAGGTGAAAAATGGTTGCCTATAATGTGAAGTACAAAACAGTCTGCAATGAATGGGTTAAAACATGCAAAACCAGCGGTATGGTCATCACAGTCGTCGTTGCCGTCATGGTGCCACTTTCTGTCCACTGTCCAGAGGAGGTTGTTTGGCACAAACAATGATGCATGATGCAAACACCTGAATTCACATCACTGTCCCTGTCCCAGACTGCATGCCACCTTCGTGTGATTGTCTTGTCAGCTGCACAGTTCAGAACTGCATCCGCAAAAGCCACGTTTTTGTGCCAGCAATGGTCAGCAACAGCAACGTTGCAGGTTCTTTCAAAATACTTAACAGCCTTCTTCTCAGTTTCAACTTTAGCTTCCGTTGCATTTGAACAAAGGGTGTGTTAGGTTATTGTACAGACCAAAGTTAACTGAGAAAAGACAGTGATGCGTGACAAAATATTCCACTTATTACATGATTATGTCCACGCACGTCCATGCTGGTGGTATCAAACATATAAGCACACTTTCTGCATTGGGTCATGGCTTTCCAAGTCCATTTACATTAAGAAAAGCAGATGATATATACAGAGCAGAAGCCTTTCCCAGAGTATAAACCCTTAAGACAAGGAAATGCTCCAGAGGCCCATGTCCAGCCTTTTAGTGGCTTCATAAATTGTGCAGTGTGGAGTCTTCATCAGGGGAGGATTGCTGCAGTTTAGACTCTTCTGTATGTTTTCCCACAGGAATATTTAATGGTAATGTTCCCGGCTTAAATGGCAGATCATTTTTGTTATTTCCCACGTGCCGCATGTTGGGTCCTTGTTTGGAAATCCTTTAAACTCAGACATAAACCATACTTAAAGCTAAAGTTTGGAAAGATGTAAAACACAGATAAGTGTGTTGAATGATACTATGTTTGACTCAGCCTTTAATGTGGTGGAGAATTTAGTTTGTCCCTGAATAAGTGGCCTCCTAACTGGTCCAGCAGACACGAACTACAACAATCTAACTGCTCTCACTTGGTTTTAAGGACATTACATTTTATCAGGCAACCCAAGGTAGATGTATTAGTTCTATGTATCGTGTATATAATTGTGATTAATTCAGGTTTTTGTAATCACTGTCTTTATGCTCTGTTCTCTTGGTCGGACCAGATATTTGGTGGTTTCCTACTTGCAGCATACGTCTGGTGGAGCAGTAATCACTCCATTGCTCACAGGGAGGGTAAACAATTGGGCCATCTGTAGGATGGGCTGTTGATGGCATTTATGATACCGGCTGTGGGTGGGAAAGTGGTCTGCTGCGAAAAGAAAGAGTGTGGCGATTGTGCGCTCGGTTTGGGAGAAAGGGCAGCGGCATCGCGGTGGGTAACAAGAGAGCCTTGTGACTGGGATGAGACCAGGCGGCTCGAAGTCTCTGCCCCAGGTCAGAGGGCACGGCCAGCCTACCACTCTCAAACCAGTGACTCTTGATGGGTGGCAATTAAGTGCCCGGCCGACCATTAGCAGATGAGCAGACACAGAGGGTGGGGCAAAGTGTGACAGGGACTTTTATGCGAGCGGGGAATTACCAGCTCTTTCAGGAAAAGTAGTTCACAGGCAAAGCAGTGAAATCATTAAGAGCCAATATTACAAATATATCATCAATCAGAGTCCTTCCTGAACCATTTCAGTCCTTGCCTGCAATGGTTGTGGCTCCTGCAGCCACAGCAACAAAGGTGGAGAAGAGTATGAGAGAAAACAAAAGGAGGAATTCCCAGATTTGTACATATAAGTCAGTTTACTCATCACTGGGCTTGTAAAACAGTTAATGCCTTCTGTGGCTGTGGAGGAGAGAATATCCCACATTTCTCCTTCACATAGTAACAGCATTTCATTCGGACTGCAGCCAAGAAACCAGACCATGTCAAAATCTAAGTGGGGGGGGGGACAACCCAGCTGATGTCATCCCCCCATCAGTGAAATTTAATTATCTCTCAGCTTTCGGCTTATTCAAACATGGATTAAGGTCCGACCTGGGAGCAGAGGGAGCCTGTGGACTATAACAGCTGTGTGCCCCCCCCCCCCCCATTTGAAGTGATAACTGATGCCACTCCGCTTCTCCGATGCGTAAAGTCCAGTTGGTTTCTGTCCCAAGAGGGTAGACCCGGGTGCTAATGGTCGAGCCCACTGGTTTAACTGGCAGTGGGGGGACACTTGTAGGTTGTGTGAATTGAATGACTCTCATTCCCTAAAACACACTCTTCAACACAGTCTTGTTTGAAGGTGGAGAGGCAGACTGTAAATACCTCCGCTTCCTTATAGTGTATCATTAGGCATCAACTTAGTTTGCTGTTGCAGTGCTTACTTGTCCACCTAAGGACTGCAGCTCTCAGATGGAGGTACAGTAAGCTTTGTTTGGTGCATTCTTTGAGAATGGTGTAACTAAAAGTACCAAGAGTGCTCACACAGAATAGAAGTCCGACATGCTTTTGGGTAATTAAAGATGAGGAATGAGTTAGTTCTAGTTTTGCACATGTAGACATTTTAGGTTGCAATTGGCCTGGGAGAGAAGTTAGTTTCTTTATGATGAAATGCCAGTACTGCAACAGTGATGCACATAGCAATCTAATACTTAGGATTTCCTGGAGTTAATAAGCAAGTCCCATTCCACCCGCGTGCTTCTGGTATTGTTTTGAAAGGAATGCTTGCTTTTACAGACGTGGAACTAAAATGTCAGTTTGGCGGTACAGTACGTAGCAAGCTTTTAGCTGTTCATACTTTGAACCACATGAAGAGTCATGGAGCGCCAGAAATACCACCATTTCCTTTGTTTGCAGCTTTGTTTTGTTGCTGTCTGGATGGAGTCGTATCCCTTTGCACGATGTTTGAAGTGTCCGGTGCTGAAAATTCAAACGCTGACTGTGCCTCTTTATGTAAAACACTTTTGCACACCACATTCTGCTGTTTTGGCCTTAAAAGTGTTTACATGCAACGCCCCCCCCCACCGTCTCCTTGAAGTTACTTTCATACGCAGCTCGTTTTGTATTGTTTGATTATGTTTTAATTGACATAATACGGAAAATGTTGGTAATGAACCTAATCTGGGGAGTTGCATCACTAAAATGTTCACTGGCAATGCATTTCCCTGGCGCTGGCAGCACTTGATTGCGTGAGTGATGGCGGTCTGGTTTAATGCATGAAAGGTCTGCAGTGGCTCTGAGCGTAAGACGGCACGTTTGTAACTGAAATCATGATCTTTCCCTAACTGTAACCAGAGCGCTTCTGCTGCCTAAACATAACCCACGCACAGCCCCACCATCCACCCCGACCACCTCCTTGCGGCTCATAAACGTAACACAAAACAAAACGTTTCTCACCACAATGTAAAACGAATTAGAACTATATAAATGTAATTTTTGGAGACAGCGTCACATGATGTATTGGGTTATACTCTATATAGTTTATATAATGCATGTAATTGCAGACAGAGGTTTGGACTGAGGCGTTCCCACCAGAAATGGGGGAATGAGACATCAACCCAGTCACCCTACAATCTGCGTCCTCACTTCCCTGATAATGGCGTTTCCAGCTTTTTGGGCCAATTGAAAGAGACGGGAAGGGATGCCAAATCTGGCTGTGAAAGAAAATGCAAGATTTATTTTATGCCTCTTCTCTTTCTGTTGCTTCACCTCCAGGGAAACTGCTTTTCTTACCCCTGGGGAGGCACTTTACACTCCCAATCTCCTGGAGGAGTCCATCAGTCCCACAATGACATTTCAGCCTGTTTTAACTGGCATGTCGTGTCCGTGCAGGCTTCTGGGACTGAGTCCGACTTTCCCATGGACATCTGACACGCATTTACTTCCTCTGCCTCCATCTGTCTCTCGGCCTGTGTCTCTCTTCGCTGGCAATATCCTTTTGTTTTTTCTCCACGCAGTGAAACAGGCATTGGATTTCTCTGGGGTTAAATGTTGGAAAATCCTCTGTAACAGAAGACATGAGGTAATTTAAAAAAAAAAATGTATTTGCAGATGCCAGACAAGACATTACTGTATGTCGTTCTTCCATACAATGGATCCTGTAAGCATGAAGACGGGGAGGAGAGAGAAGCAGGGCAAGAAGCCATGAGCAGACATGCGGGTTAACATGATTGTTCGAACCAGATTTTAGGCAAGGATCTCATGCCAGCTTCCATCTGCCCTCTGGAGAACAGCCAAGTCAAAGAAACAGCTGATCACTGACTTGAAGGAAGCTTTTCATGGTCAGTGTTGGTGGTAGAATATTCTTATATTCTTAAGCTTAATTTTAACTCTACATTTTAAGGATAACAATATCTAAGTAAAACTGTGTAGGTGTCAATAATAGCATCAGTGATGAAGCTTGGAGGTAAAGTTCCGGCAGGTTGAAATATGCCTAAAGGCAGTTTTGTCTGACTTGATGAAACGATTAGTTGATTTACAGAAAATGAATCTGAAATAAAATTGATAATCAGTTATTTTTCAAGCAAAAATGCCATAATATTGTGAGGATTTCCTGCTTTTCATTGTCATGTGTCATTGAAAATTTAACACACTTGACGTCGGTCGGACCTTATGAAGCTGTCACCTTTGGGCACATTTCACCATTTTTGGTGATATTTTATAGATCATAGACAATACACATGGTAAAAGGTGCCAAGATGAGCATTCCTATGGAATCCCAGTATTATGTTAAATTATGTTTTGACCTTTTAATCAATTAATCGAAACAGGAAATTAACAAATAATAAAAAGTGTGTCTGTGTGTTTATTTTATAGGCCCAAATATGTAAAATTATCCAGAAGTGTTCGTTCTAGCTCCTCCCCTGGTAATCACCTCGCTTGCTGTGCATTTTGGTTCACAGGGAAAACGTAACTCAGAGCCTGAGACTCAGATTTCAACTCTTGATAAAGATATTAGAAAGCTGTGTAATTGTTATATAATGGTCATGTTTCTGGCAGCTGGCAGACGTTGTTCTTGTTTATGGGAGCCTTTACTGGTACTGGCGGAATGTGCTGTTTAGTGGGAGAGCTGTGGTTGGACTGGACAGCTTCCAGATGTGAATGTGTACGCATGAAGTGATACCGGACCTGGCTTGAGAAAGCAAATCGTGTTCCCTAAGCCGTCCTTGACTGAAAAACAAATTCACATGCAGGTGCAGAAGAGGAAGTCTCCTTATTGTCATTTATCGTTTGAAAAATGGAATGCTTCACGCATAATTTGACGCACCTGATTTGGGCAACAGCTGCAGCAGCCGTGCCACTGTGAGATGAACCAATAGCAGGTGCCGTCAGTGGGAAGTAGACCACCCGGCGCTCCCTGCACGAGCTCCAATTGGGTGAAATTCCACAGGATCTGGGCTAAGCTGTAGTTGCCGTGCAGGTTCGAGACACCCACCACTCGTGCAACAAGGGCCGTGTATGTATGTGTGTGTGTGTGTGTGTGTGTGTGTGTGTGAGAACATGTGTTTGGGATTACTTCCTGCCAGCGGTGGCATCTTAGGAGAAACTTAGGAGATCACTAAGTGGAAGTGTCTGCCAGGCCAAAACGCCTCCCCCCTTGTGGTGCCGATTTTATTCATGTAATTGTTGTTCTCAAGGCTGAGTGCTCTTTTCCCTTTGGAGTACCGGACTATTTGAATCTATGGGAACTGAAATATCAGCAGTTTTTCCATTAATTTGACCCCCGACCCCCCTCCCCTCCGCTCCCCTCGCCCTCGCCCTCCAGTCTCACAGACATGTAGCATAAAAAAAAGATGCCGCAAACTGGAATCGAGAATTAGTTCAACCACAGTCAGTCAGGATATCTGCCTCCATCCCAGCACAATTGAGGCTTAGGGAATTAATTAAGTGCATTAACTCATATACTGCACTTATGTGCAGTCGTCAGGTACTTGTATTTTACATGAGTATTTCCATTTTTTTCTGCTTCCACTCATTTCAAAGGGAAATGTTTCACTTTTCTGCTCCACTGCATTTATCTGACGGCTAGATTTGACTTGAAAATCATTTGATCAGCTTCTAAAATACTGAATATGGGGACAGGATGTGATAATCATTCAACTAGGTATAATTAACGGCACGCACATTCTCTCCTTGAAGGCATTCATTTGTTGACACAGAACGTGGAAGACGCAGTTGTGTGACTATTTAAGCAGAGCTTGAGAGAGGAGCTCAAGCCCTGCTTATTCTTGCACTTCTGCACATTTTGAATGACTGAGGTCAAATTGTCGGGTTTGAGAAGTTACAGAAAGGTGTGTGGGGGGGGGATTCAGACACTGTTCAACGATCTGACAAGCTCTTTGTTTGAAGCACTCTTGACACTTTAAAGCCCACTGCACAGTCATCGCTGACTGGTGCCTTAAGATCTGTGCTTTGCTGTTTGACCTGGAGGGTCACTGTGGTTTAGTGTTTATTGTTCCTGAGGTACTTGTCACGGATCACTGTGCGCGACTCAATTAAAGCAGTTTCCTAATTTGTTGGGCTTCCTGCAGTGAATACCGCTTTAACATGTTTTGACGCATCCTAACCTTGTGCTTTGTCCTAAAACCTGGGAAAAGATTTTGAAATCAAAAGAAACAACTTAAATTTAACAACAATAAGAGGCATATAATGGAGATCTACAATATGTTCTCATAGAAAGTTACAGCATTTTGGATAGTTTGTCAACCAAATGGTGCGCTCTGCTCTGAACCACTAAAAACGTGTCAGTTACGGAGTTTTCCTTCCTGAAGAACTTGCGATTTGCTGATCATTTCTGTGCTTTAGACGGACTCTGCCTTCCAATCCATGCTGCCTTCAAGTGCAACTTACAAGATCCTACTTATGAGTCATACATTCAAGTTTTTACACGCACATTTTAATGATGAAATAATAACAAAATATGTCCTATATTGGAAGTATTTTTTGGCGGCTGGTGATTTTGCTCAGGAAAAAAGAAAGAAGTCAAATGTTACATCTCAACAATAAAATATTTGACTTTCCTAGCTCATATTTGCAACTATTTGTCATTCATGCACGCTTGATTCATGTGTTTGCAGCTGCACTTGAAGGCAGTGCTTGCCTATTTTCTTTTTTTAAATCATGTCTTTCAACTGTCTGACTCTAAATCTTAATTTCCTCTCTCTCCCTTTCCTGCAGAGGAGAGCGGCGTCTCTTTGCTCCAGCTAATCGGAGACCCGCCGCCGGATATGATCACCAGGGTCGTCGGGCCAAGGGGGGAGGCAGCCTACGTCTTCACCCATGATGCGGTGTCAGGCCAGCCGGCCATGGCCCACGTCCCCAACCCTTTCTTCCGCCATTTCTCCCTCCTCTTCCACATCAAGCCCTCCACTCCCACCGCCTCCGTCCTCTTCTCCATCACCGACACTTCCCGGAAGCTCATGTACATCGGAGTCAAGCTCAGTGCGGTGCAGTCTGGACGTCAGAGGGTGCACTTCTTCTACACCGAGCCCGACTCTGAGAGTTCGTATGAGGCGGCCAGCTTTGAGGTGCCGAGCCTGGTGGACACCTGGACTCGCTTCTCGCTGTCTGTCTTCGAGGAGCAGGTGACTTTCTACCAGGGCTGTGACTCTGAGCCACAGGTGGTGAAGTTTGAGCGTTCGCCGGATCCCATGGAGCTCGACCCGGGGGCGGGGATCTTTGTGGGTCAGGCAGGAGGAGCCGACACCAACAAGTTCCAGGTAATGTCATCAGTATCAGCTGAAGGTACAAGTATGGTGTTGAACCTTCAAGTGGACCCCAATACAAGAGGGTTCAGTTGAGTCACATATTTTGGTCAGTACGCAACACATTTATGGTACTTTTACCTTCATTTGTCATGTTCATTGCTCATATTTCCATCCTCAGATCAGCACGTCGTGCCACATTTGATATCAAATACAAAAATCACAAACGTTGAAGCTGCAAGGTTGTCACCTAAAATACGCCTGTCAAAAACTAGGGCCACAAACACAGTGTCCCATCCCAAATTTTTTCAACTGTCAGATATTGTCACTGGCTTGCGATAACGTCCAAACCATAGATGGAACGACGCATCTCCACTTCCTCCCACTGTGCAAAAATGAAGCCAAAGTACCTCGAATGAGGACACTGCCATCTCTGTGCTGATGACGTCATTTGGAGCTAGAATCTGCGCAGTAGTGGTCCGCAGCGGAGCCCGGTGTCAAGGCCACGGCCACACACCCGCCCCAACCAATGGTCGAGCACCTCACAGCTGCATTGGGAGGAGCCATTGCCAAATTTTTGGACCATGAATGTGATGAAAATAATAGATCCTTTCATATCAGATATAATTTTACTGACCTACACACAGACGCACAACACTAGAATACATTGTATAAATTAAGCTTCGTCTTTAGACTACGTTGAAAGAAACAAATGCATTGGTCTTTGTCTTAGAAGCTAGCATTTGGAAGAGAGGTCCATTTTCTAACCATAAACTCCAGGGTACCAGCAGAGGAAATACTCAAGTGCTGAAGAGATGTTTGCTCATCACATGTCCGACTGAAAGGAATGACAAACAGCAATGAATCACCCTCCAAATGTCACCCACGGGACCTGGAAAAGTCAGAATAATACACTCTGCGCTAAAAGAGCAGGTGTGTGTTCATTTGGAATAGTGCATGTAGAACTCTGACTCCCGTCGCTGGGTCAGGTCCCTCCTTTAATGTCTTCCTGTGGCACCTCGTGGGAACAGGAGGGGCAGACTTAACCTCCCTCATCCCTGTAAATCTATCGCTTGACCCCGCTCACCGTTGAGCTCTGGCCTTTTGCTTGCACCCAGCGAGTGACCCAGGTGACCACATGTGACGCTCACGCGGCCTTTTGAAGTGGGGAAGTCGGAGACGAAATACATGTGGTTCATGGTAAAAGTTAAAACTCCATATTTGTCCAAGCACGTCTGCAATTCTGGTCCTGTTCTTAGCTGCATCTCAAATAAAAATCATTTGCAAGGGCACAGTCTGCACTCTAAGGTAGAATATGCTCACTTGTCAAGCATCATAAAGTCCACCTTGACTCCAAACAGTCAAACTGTCGTGTTGAATAACCAGAATACGGCCCCTGGTAGAGGATTTAAGATCATTTGAAGACACAGCGGCAAAGGGGGCTGACGCAACATTCTGCTCTGCATGAGTCATTTCTCTCATGCTTTCCATGTCTTTGGAGATTTCAGAGGAAGCTCATATCATGACTGATTGCAAACGATGAGTTTGGCCATCACAGCGAAATAAAATGCATTCAGCATATGTGTATATGTGTGTGTGTGTGTGTGTTTTCAGGGGGAGATTGCAGACCTGAGAGTGGTGGGAAACGCTCGGGCAGCTGAGCGCTTGTGTGACGACGAGGACGACTCTGACGCCGTGAGTATTTGTACTTTAAGATCTCGGTCAACGTGTCTGCGTGCTCTGTTGTGTGGCATCTTTCTCTGTCTCTCTCGCAGGCCTCCGGCGACTTCGGCAGCGGCGAAGGCAACAGGAGGCAGGCAGGACACACTGTGAAGGTCAGTGTTTTCTTCATGGCCAGCTTGTCTTTTCGTTTCTGCACCACCCAACTGAATTTTGGGACTTGCGTTGAATAAATAAAAGATCTGCTCAACATTAATCCTTGCAGTTATTTCACATGTAAGCTCATGGGTGAATATAGAGGTTGGCAGCAGGACCGTGGCATCTCATGAGCTCATGGCATCTTAGATAAGTGGTGTAAATTAGCAGAATGGCTTCATACCATCCACGAGTTTGGCGATTTTATCTTTTATTAACTGGTTGATGTGCTATTAAGAAGCCAAATGGTTGTACAGCCACATTAAAGGCACCATAAACTGTATTTCTAGATCACTTCCTGTACATCTCATTAAAGGGTAGGTTCACATTTTTGTCAGTATGTCCTAAAACAAAAGTCAGGTATGAGCACTGAAACAGTATTGCTCGCTGTAATGATTCCTAATAATGCAGGAACACACATAGCCCGAGACTCGTGTGCAAGAATCTATTGCCCCAGTGCACGCTGGGAGACTTCCCAACACACCTACCTCATGTACCTGCAACCACGTGATCAGCACCTCAGCCAATCGTGTACTGTACGAATGCTTATCATGGTTTCACCTTGCCTTTATTTCAAAATAAAAGCACCCTGCAATTCAGGCGCCGGGTGAGAATTTACAGGATTGGTTTAGCCTGACAACAGCACGTTTATCCCGGATTAGTTAAGCCAAGGGCGGGACACCTGACAAGAACACAACTGATGGCTAAAATCGGTCAAAAATCAATGTACAGCAGCTTCTGCCTTACGTGGCGTCCACGTTCATGACACGAATCAGTGGAAGCATCCGACGTGAGGCATTAAAGGGTTTTTTTTTTTTTTAAAAAATGCACGGTGGCTGCGGATGCTTCAAACTCTTCTATTCTATTTGCAGACCACGCCTGCCGCCTTCCGGCCAGCGCCCGAGCCCCCTCTGGTGGCGTCCTCGCACAGGAACACGCTCAAGGAAACAGGTACGTGTGAAGCTTCCACTCGCGCAGCAGCCACCACTGCCAAAGAAACCGTGCATCAAACCGTGCATCAAACAGCACGCGGACACGCCCCGCCCCCTGCTGTTATCCAGAAATGTGCGCACGCTCAGGCGCAGCACGCTGGCGCGATTTGAAGCTCTATAGCTCCCCCGGGTGGATAGTTAAGGAAGTAGGGCGTTTGGGGGCTCCGCACTATGGCAAGCCAGAGGGATCAAAAGTCGTCTGGCTGGCACACTTTTGATCCCTTTGGCTTGCCGAACGAGGGGCCTCGCAAAGAGATTGAAGGTCACCCTTTGACTTTAAAATGCCCTCTAAAGAGAAGCGACGCTCGCGGGGGGCCTCGCGCAGCCGGTAAAAGCCGTGTTTGTGTTGCGTCTGTGTCGCCTTCAGGTCTCGCATATCGGCGGCCGCCGGTGGACCACAGCCGGTCCGGATTGCCGGGCCCGAGAGGTGGGTCGCGGCCTCGCAGACGTGCAGGTTGACGTTCGGGACCCTGTCGCGGTCAACGCGCGGCCGCCATCCTATCGCGGGATAGAATGAGCGCCGAGGGCATGTTGGCTGTCTCCTTAGCAACCTCTGCGGGATTATATTGTGTGTGTTTTTTGTTTTGTTTTTTTAATGTTTTTGTTTTTAACACACGTGAGGAAAGGAAAATGGTACAAATCAGAACACCAGCCCGGAGAGGATTCAACTGATAAAGATAAAATCACCTGCATCACTTGAGGCACAATCTTGGTGTGTAGGTCGTCTCCGGTGCGTTGAATCTAATATAAATCTAATATAAACGCAAGAATCCATTAGCTTATCCATTAAATGTGAGCCAAATGAATTGGAACAAACTTGATCGATAATAGATGAGGTCAATGTAAGTTGCATCTGTGGCCTCCACGGAGAGGAGGGCGAGCTATGAATTGTGCGGCAGCGCCCTCTGCAGGACAGATTGACGCACTGTTTCCACTGACGACAGGGCAATATCGGCTCCACTAGCTGGCTGGTGTGAGACTACTGAGAGAAAAACCCCTTAAAGTGTCAGGGCAGCCAGAGTCCCCCCCCCTTTTAGAGCCACAGAAACTCCAAAACAAACCATCTGTTCTTTCATTTCATCACTTTCTTGGGTTTCGCTTGTGGGTGTCTTTTTTTGCACTTTCGAATTCTAATCATTGCTGTGTGAGCCCTCGATTCTTTTTCATAAATAGGTGCTTTTGCGTCTTGGTGGTGGTAGTTCTGTGATCTGTGATTTATGCGCAGTCGGAGCAACAAGTATGCTTGATATTTTGGACAAATGTCCCAATGCAAGAGAACATACAAGATAAGATGTATGGTACGTTTCACATTTTACAATACAGGCTGCTGTGATTTTATTGTTTCACCTACGCACTCTCTGAACATTTTAATTAACATTTTATTCTCATTTGGCTAACTTAATTACTATAAAATGTGGCAATTATGGCAATCTTGTTGCTTCATGGTAGCACATGGTCATAGCACATTGTTTTCTTGCATTAACGTCAGGTTGCCATCAACACGGTTCAAATTCCAATATGACATATTTCCGGTGACATTCCAAAATTGTTAATTAAATGCCTTAAGTGCATAAAATGTGTGGTCAGTTTGCCTTGAGCATGCGCTTGCAAGGGCAGCTGTTTAATATCCTCTGCATGATGTATTGACTCATTACAGCGAGGAAGCTGCTCCAAAATCAAGTTGCTCCTAACTTGCTAACTTATTTCTTGCGACAGGCTCTTCAGGTCCCGGCGGTGCTAAAGGTGAGAAAGGCGACAGAGGAGAGAAAGGCTCGAGGGGGGACACTGGCCCCGCAGGGCCGAAGGGAGAGTCAGGCTCTGGCTCTGGCTCTGGATCTGGATTTGGCTCCGGTTCATCCTCTCGGGGTGGAGGACAGAAGGTAGAACGTCACTCTGAATATCTGTGTGCATGATTGTTCACTGTGTGAATCAACTGCTCAAAACACTTACATATTTGTCTTTTTGCTTTATTTCAGGGAGAAAAAGGTGCAAAGGTACGTTAACGTCGTTCACGCTAAAGAGTTTGTCTTTTAGTTTGCCGAGAGATTTCAGAATAACTAATGAATTCCCCATTACAGCAAAACGCAGTGTAGTTTGACCAAAAAAAGCTTTCAACAAAATCACATAGTCTTCATCAATAGAGCTGTCAGTTGTCATGGAGATGGATCTGTCGACATGCGTTCTCAGTAGCAAGGAAACGCTGGTACTTGGACCTTGAGCTGTGATTCTTTTTTCCGGCTATATACAGATGTTGCAAGTTTATGTTCCACATATAAAAGGCACATTTTACCCGTGTGAACAGGATAATGGGAGCTGTAGTGACAACAGCTATTCCTAACTGAAGGCAGACAATAAAGTAAGCGCAAAGGGCCTGTGGCAGAGGTTTCAAACGAGCTGAGATATACTGCACAGTGTTTCCCCCCCATGCATCCCTTGATACAAGATGGCGGCATGCTTATGTTAAGCTAACTACACTGGATGAAGAAAGAAAAAGCATTCAAGACATTCTTAAACATTTCAAACACAGCCTCTGCAAAGAACTAAACCTATATATTATTAATTTTATATGCATATATTCAACAAAGATGCCTTTTTAAAAAGGTTTGTGTTTTCATTGGTTAACATAGTCAGCTGAATATGACTTTTCCCTTCTTCCTCACCAGGGTAGTTCTGGTTTTGGATACCCCGGCAATAAAGGAGACGATGGGGCTCAGGGGCCTCCCGGGCAACCTGGTCCTGCCGGACCTGCAGCTGAGGTGGTTCGACTTGGGGACGGCTCCGTTGTGCAGCAGGTGGCTGGACCACCTGGATCACCGGGACCACCGGGGTCAGATGGGGAGAAAGGACCTGCAGGAACTGATGGAGAGCCTGTGAGTACAGAGTTTAAGAAAAATCTTGATTTTTTTGTTTTTTTTTACATGTTTTCTTTTTAGAGGAATGTCTCACTGATTGTTCATGATCTTTTAGGGTGATCCAGGAGAGGATGGAAAAGCTGTAAGTGTCTTTGTTTTTATCGAACAGATTGAGATGTTTCTATGAAAACAGAATTAGTCATTAAAATGACCAGTTTAATTTTGTTCTCTTGTTTCCAGGGTCCCGCTGGACCACAAGGTGTCCCAGGAAGTCCAGGAACATCTGGTGCCAAAGGACAAAAGGTTTTAGTGGAAAAAGATGGCTGGATGAATTACGTTGTTTCTTGAACTAATATTATATTTTCATACAATGGTTTATTTGGGCTGATAAATGTGTGGCCTTTGAATATTTTCAGGGTGAGATTGGTGTGGGTGAACCAGGACCCAGAGGCCCCCCAGGTCTACCTGGACCTCCTGGACCTGGCACCGGTGACCGCCCTGTACGTCCACACTTCGACCACCCTCTTCTTTCTGTGTTTATTGTTTTTCAAGACATACTTGTCACTGCATTTTATTCATTTATGTTTTGATAGACGTTTGTTGACATGGAGGGCTCAGGATTCCCGGACTTGGACAAAATCCGGGTATGTTGATAATCATTAAAGTTAAACAGGGTTTTGAACTCAACAACACAACATAATGCCTTTGTCACTTGTTATCCAGGGTGCCCGTGGTCCTCCGGGCCCCCCAGGACCTCCAGGCCCTCCTGGAATGTCAGCGGCACTGGGAACCAACGGTTCAGTAGTTTTCGGACCTCCTGGACCACCTGGACCGGATGGAGTCCCTGGTAAACCAGTGAGTATCTCTACTTTGTCTGACTATGACGTGACATAGTTTGATACCGTTTTCATTGTATGATGTAGCGCTGAAGCAACTAAATCTTTTAATCGATTAGTTGATTGGCAACTCATTTTTTAATTGTTTCAAGTTTCACGATTTAATTTAATTGAAAGAAATTATAATTTTGATTTAATAATCAAAATGCAACAGGTAACAGGATAGGATATCTTAGGAGATTCTTTTCAGTTAGTCCCAGTTAAGTTGCGGGATTTTAATAAGCTATCAAACACGGATTGTTTGTGCACGTCCTGTCTGCCGTTTCAGGGCCCTCCTGGTCCTCGTGGTACACCAGGTCAACCAGGACCCAGCGGAGAGAAGGTGAGAATGCACAGATTGATGTAAACCTGCCCAAAATCTCTCACAGCATACGATTGAAACAGCTTTGAAAGGCTTTGAGATAAATGCTAGCTGCTAGGTGCCTAAAAAGCATGCGCAATGTCCATTCACCTCCAGGGTGACAGTGGTGAACTTGGCCTTCCAGGAGTAGCTGGGGAAAAGGTGAGTGAACACGGATTTTGTTTTTATCGTTAAAAGTCAAATCTGTCATGACTCAAGATGCGCTCTAGAGCTGAAATTAAACTGACAAATCTTTGGCGGGTGCATCCAGATAGCTTCACCATGTTCGTTGCCTTCCTCTAGCAAGACTCGCAAGACTCCAACTTTTTCACCGGCCTCTTCTCTTACTTTGCTCCATCGTCTACGGTGTGTAATGGGGTCGCAGGTACAGGGGGGTGGGGGGGGTCTCTGCTTGGGGATTTACTTCCCTTTTCCCAAGTTTTCACCAGTTTCCCATTTCCCCCACTAACATATTTTTTTTAATGATCCCAGTTTCTGACCTAAACCACATCCTTCAAGCTATATTTCCTTAAACCTACCAATGGTATGAGGAGAAATACATGGTTTAATAAAATGTTCAGCTGCTTGCTTTCACTTAATTCTGCTTGACCTTTAGTTTTCTAGCTCTGCATTTGTCTCTCGTTTGTCATCTTTTCTGGCATCACCCACTTTTCCTCACTTATTCTGCTACGGTTGCATTAACAGGAGTGTCTAACAGTCCTTATTCGGGAGTAGACACTCGATTTTAGTTTTTCCTTCTCACCTCAGGGTACTCAGGGTGACCTGGGAAGGTCAGGTACACCAGGGGAGATTGGGCTCGCAGGGCTTCCAGGTCCCATGGGACCAGTTGGACCCCCAGGACCCCCTGGGCCACCAGGGCCACCGCACCGTTTTGGCTTTGTGAGTAGAGGTTCAACATATGCACCTTTGGGTGGCTAGATGATTTGTACATTTCTGGTGGATGATCTTCTCCATGTTTAACCTTCTACTGGTCTCTCCTTACAGGGCAGCCAGGATGGTTATGATGTGAACAACGGCTTACCTGGACTCAGAGGCCTACCTGGACCACAGGTACCCAATCGCCCATACAGGAGCTCCCTGACCTTCTTTTTACAGTAGATGCCCTGGCTCATGTTGTCCTTGTGTTCTGTCTTCCAGGGCCCACCTGGTATTGCAGGTCTACCTGTAAGTACTGTATGGCTTTGCAATGTTTGAATAGAATTGTTTGTCTCACAGTTGTTCCATCTCTTTATATGTATTCTTTTATGTTCTTTGAATTAAAAGCTTTCTTAGGACTCTTTATGCACAAATATAGCAGTTTGTATTATTTATGAAGGTGTATTCTTAGTATAAATTAGTTTAAGTTGTATCAATCTGTACATTATTGATGTAGTTTTACCACTGCAGTCCTGAGAATATGACTATTATGATTTCCAGGGTAAGTCGGGCTTGCCAGGCAGCTATGGAGACAAAGGAGCAGAGGGACCAAGAGGACCTCCTGGGATATCAGGTCTCGATGGGTACCCCGGACAGTCGGTAGGAGGCCAGATGAATTTTCTTTGATTTGTTGCTCAGTTGCTTATGTATACTGTGTAAATAAAGCACCACTATACTCTTCACTCTGGTTTAAACACAATGAAACATATTCCAGTTTTACACTTGCTTGTTTTCGTAGCACTAATAACTGTGGCTTATATTTTTTTTAGGGTCAAAAGGGAGAGGCGGGACCAAAAGGAGACATGGTGAGTTCTCTGCAAAATATATAAAACATATACTTTGCAATATAATAAACCTAATAAAATGCTTTAATTCTTTAAGCTGTAATGAAAATCACGCTTTACGCAACAGATACACGTATGTTATTAATACATACTGTATATATTTACCTTCATTTAGTAATATATTTGCAATGTATTGATTCAAATATGTGCAAATATGTGTGCAGTATATTGTACTTTTCGTATATTCTTCCACTATTATTACAGTATGTACGTCAATTCGTTCTTGACCTTGGAAACAGGTCTATTTAGTAGCTGTTATGGAGCTTTCAGTCATAAAACATGCTCTTCATCAGCTGATTGAGCTCCAGAAAAGCTACTAAATGGACCTTGAGGTAAGACTGTTCTGTCAGCTACTACTATACATTTAACGCCGTCCTATACAACATGTATAGGATTGCGGATGTATCGCGTTTCATAGCAATACATCAAATATATTTCCCGAGATGTTTCATTTAAAACCATAAGTGTAAACCTTGTGGTGGCACTAGAGGGGAAATCGGACAATGGGAGTCATCCTCTGTGCGCCATGAATATCTTTACAAACAATCAAATAGATGTGACCCACGTGGCGGACCAAGCGACATTGCCAACCTTAGAGCCCCGAACATGGCAAAAATGCATGTCACTATGTGTTCTTTGCTCTTCTTATGTATGATTTTGTGTGGCAGGGTCTGCCAGGGCGAGATGGCGGGCCACCTGGACCTCCAGGGCCTCCCGGTCCTCCAGGACAGATCACCTACAAGCCAACAGGCGATGTGAGTCAGAGGTCAAGTCGTTAACATAGAGAGGTTGAATATGCAAAATTAATTCATCCCTCGCATGACAGCCTGCCATTTAATCACTAAATCTCTTTTTCAGATTCAGTTTCTTCTCGAGTTACTCATATTGACTAACAGTCACTGCTCGCAAAGCCGTTTGCTCACCACCAAACTAACTGACCTAACTTTGTTTTGCTGTAGTATAATGACGTGTATTGGAATGAAGGGTCGCAGGTGAGTGGTCCCCTAACTGACCTCACCATAAACCTCGCTAAACTAAACTTATTCTAACACCTTTACAGAATATTTCTTTGTTTATCTTCATGTGTTGTTCTCTCTTTTTAAGGGAGGAAATGGCGTTCCAGGTCGACCAGGATTCCCAGTATGTATCACTGTCGTTATTACATAGTTCAGTTTGGAAAAGTCCAAGCCATTATGAGGAAATGGGAGGAAGCAAGGGTATTGTGTGTTTTCATCTAGGGGCCTGGGGGACAAAAAGGAGAAAAAGGAGACGCCGGTCCTACAGGACATGCACCTAAGGTGAGATAATCCATAATTTGATGAATTAATTTAGCATTTTTGACACTCAGAGATGCATGTTCAATGTTTATTTGTCCAGCATTGTACACTAAAAAAGATATATTTGTCCTACCAACGGGTTGTGTTGGAAGAAAACGCCGTATATACGTTTAGATTACAAGAATTTATTTTAATGGTTATTTTATTTTACTCTTTTAAGTTAACAGTTTGTAATTTTGCCAGTTTAATTGACCTACTCTCCAGGTGTCATTCATGACTTAACTATCTCGTAATTGTTTTTCTCTTGGTGTTCATATTTCTAAGAAAGGTACTTGAGTATTTTGTTACCTTAGGATATGAATAGTTATCTTTCTGTGATTGAAATTTAAATATCTTCCTATATCAACTTCAGTGGAGGACGTATTGAGATCCTTTACTTAAATAAAAGTACTAATAAATAATCCATTACAAGTAAATCACAAGTAGCTAAAGCTGTCAGATATATGTAGTGGAGTAACAAATACGCTTTCCTCTGAATTGTAGTGGTGTATAAAGTATAAAGTAACGTGAAAAATGGAGGACAAGTACCTCAAATTTGTGCTTGAGTAAATGTTCTTTGTAAATTGTGGTTTTTTTTGGATATTACTGGAAGTTTTGCTTGAAAGAAAACCTTGCCTTACAAAATACTGTAATTTGTTCTCTGAGGAAACTCTCTGAAATCACGAGATAATAAGACAATAAAGTCATGAACCTGACACACCAAATGCACCTCAACCTTGATGCTATCCATTGAAGATGTCACATTTTCTCCAGTGGTGGATGTAAGCGTTTGAGTTGAACATGTTGTTTTGTTCAGGGAGAGAAAGGAGAGCCCGGTATCATCATGGGGCCTGATGGGAGACCTCATTACCTTGGTGGCCTGGCGGGACAGCCGGTAAAAACATTTTATGACCCAGAAACATATCAGTCTACACTTTTATTTATTGTAAATAACAAAAAACAAGTGATTATTGCCTAAAATGTCAGTGTTTACAGTGTGCATGTGTATTCATTTACAGGGCGAGCGCGGACCCCCTGGCCCTGTGGGACCTTCGGTGTGTGCCTTATTTTCATTTTCCACGTTTTGAGTGTTTTGCTGGTTAACTAAGTTAACAGCATCACATCAGTATGATGAACCTGTGTGGACATTTCTTTTCCCAGGGTCCGTATGGCCCTTCAGGCCAGAAGGGAGAGATTGGGATTCCAGGTAGACCAGTAAGTAGGTTTCTTGCAAATGTCAAATTACGTTGTCATATCAAGTCAGTTTAAAAATGGGACAAACGAGTCCATACTGCCACTAGGAGTCCCCAAATGTTTTAAGGTATACACATAGGTGCTTTAAACTTGTTAATCTTTTATGTCAAATAACCTAAATATGATTTTTAATGCTGCGTGTGTTTTATTGTAGGGCCGACCGGGGCTGAATGGCGCCAAAGGACAAAAGGGAGATGGCAGTGGATCTGGATCTGGTTATCCTGTCAGTATCACAGATTTGATACCATTTGCTTCTCAACATGTGCAGCTTTTATGACCAGGGCAACAGCACACGGTGATCTAATGTTTGTTTTGTTTCCCAGGGTCCTCCAGGTCCAGCGGGCCCCCCTGGACCCCCTGGAGCCCCTGGACCCTCTGATCCCGTCGACAGAGTGAGAGTGAGTGGGGAAATGAAACATTTACTGTGGTGTTGTAGCAGTTGTGTGTCCTGTTAAATTAGGAAGATGGGACAAGGCATAATGAAAGGAGGGATGATTGATTCATCTTTATGTATTGGTTTTTCCTATGCCTGTCCATTAAATTAAAAGTAATAAGATGTAAAATTGCCCTTAAAACTTGAATTTGAATTTACTGTAAGGATTGTGAATTTACTGTATGAGATTGGTCGATTAATATGTCACACTTTTAAGATGTGTTGCTGCTTATGGGTGTGAATGATAACCTTTATTTTTATTTCAGGGATATGAGGATTACTCCAGGCATTACCCAGGTAAATCCACTTCATATGTCAAGGTTTAAGGGAATAGCTTGACTTTTTGAGAACTACTTACTTGTACTTACTTGAATACTTGTATTTCCAAAGATGTTAAATTATTCCTCTAATGATAAAACTGCTGCTGTGTAACTAAACATGTTGTTGCTGTTCCTCTTGTTTATAGCTGTTAAAGGGGAGAAAGGTGATCGTGGACCACCGGGGACACTTGAAATTCCAGGTAGAACCACTTAATCTGTGCACATACAGCAAAAAAAAAAAAGCTTAAAAGTAGATGATTTATGTTTTCAGTATGTAGACAAATTCAAAGCAAGGTATTTTGTTTCTGATCCAGGTCTCGGGTCAAACTTTGACATTTACACTTTCAGGGTAAGCCTCAACTCTATAGATGTCTGTAGACTTCCCACACGATGGCTTTTTTTTTATAGTTAAACTACAGTAAACATCAGTAAAATGTTTGTTTATATTGCTTATGTGTCTTGGATATTTCTTAATGTTTTTGCATCCAGAATGAGATGAAAGGTGAAACGGGCAGTCCGGGCTCGAAAGGAGAGAAAGGAGAACAGGCTGGAGGGTATTACGACCCCCGATATGGAGGCAGCGGAGTCGGAGCCCCAGGAGTGCCCGGACCTCCTGTAAGATCGCACTGTTGGTCACATAAAGCTTTACAAAGTCAGTTCATGCTCCAAGGAATCAAAATCGAAATACCTTTCTGTCCTTGATCCATCAGGGCCCAAAAGGCGACTCCATCATTGGCCCACCAGGCCCTCAGGGACCACCTGGTCAACCAGGAAGAGGCTATGATGGACAACCTGGACCACCAGGGCCTCCTGGACCTCCAGGGCCATCCTTACCTGGAGCGTACAGGGGCACACAGAGTGAGTTATAATCATACACACACCGCAATATTCAAGATTGAATCTGTATTCAGTCTCATTTGAGCTCACGTGACCCCTCTTTGCATGACAGCTATCAATATTCCTGGACCACCGGGACCACCTGGAGTGCCTGGACTACCTGGACACTCCTCAGGGGTGAGAAAACGTCCATCTGTCGTGTGGGACAAAACTAATCTTGGCACCATATGACTCGGTGGATAAATGACTCATAGACTGTCTAGCTAAACAAGCAACATGGCTGCAATTCATTTATTAATCTCAGGAAGTAGATGACAAAATGTTATCTGACTAATAAGACTTAGGAATAATGTCTAAAAAGCTAACTTATCTACTTTATTAATGGGTAAAAAAGCACTTTATGGCTCAGTTATAAACCATTAATAATAACAATTTTTGGGTTGCCAGCTCAGCGTTTATCCTCCTTCAACATTTCCAAAAGCAAACTGGATGGATTATTCTTATAAGACATTTTTTGGAATGCTATGAATGTCTGAACCGAATTTCATGGCAATCCATTCAATATTTGTTGAGATACTTTAGTCTGGACCAAATTGGTGGATGACCGGCTGACCAACGGACAGACTTGGCCATCCCAGGAAACACGATGCTAGGGTGGCTAAAAAAAACAAACAAATTAAAGCAACACAATTATTAGCATTAAGTGTGTTTTTGTGTTTGTAGGTGACAGTGTTGAGGTCTTATGACACCATGACAGCCACCGCTAGAAGACAACCGGAGGGCTCTCTGGTGTACATTATAGACCAAACGGATCTCTACTTACGGGTCCGAGATGGAGTTCGTCAAGTCCACGTAAAAAATATTCACCTTTTTATGTTAAAATAGATATGTTAAAAAGAGAGATATGAAAATACTTCCCCATGTATATTCACGCAGTTGTCTCCTTTATTTTATCAGCTCGGGAACTACATTGCTTTACCCAGTGAAGATGTGAGTGTAACTGTTTATTTTTTCTCTTCTTTAGAACATATGTTGTGCCCTGTTTTAATACATATCATACACATTACTTTTAGGGTAATGAGGTTGCAGCCGTGGAGCCCCCACCAGTCGTCCCCTACTCCCCAGACCACCACGCCAACACCGACACTTTTGCGCATGACTCCCGAAGGCCACCAGAGAGTCCGGTCCACCCCGACTCTGGGCATCGGCCAGACCTGCGTCACCCAACACACCCAGACCCCCGATATCCAACCCACCCTGATCCCCGATACCAACCTGACCCACGATATCAGCCGGATCCAAGGTACCCAGCACCCACAGATCCCAGGTTTCCGAGTTACTCGGACCGGTTAAATCAACCAGACGGTAGGTATTCTGTCCATTCGACCCAGGATCGCCCTGCGTACCCAGACACTCGCTACGCAGTCACTCCTCAGAGGCGACCACCTCCTCCTGTGCCCCAGTATGTCCACCAACATACTTCAGGTCCAGCGGTAAGAGAGGTCACTTTGAACCATCACACTCTCATCTCTGGCTCTAGGTTTTATTGTAAAATGTAATATTCCTAATGGCCATGTTTCCACAGCTCCACCTGATCGCCCTGAACCGCCCTCAGACCGGCTCCATGCAGGGCATCCGTGGCGCCGACTTCCTGTGCTTCACTCAGGCTCAGGCCATCGGGATGAAGGGAACTTTCCGGGCCTTCCTGTCTGCCAAACTCCAAGATCTTCACAGCATCGTCCGCAAGGCTGACAGGGACCGTGTGCCGATAGTCAACCTGAAGGTAGCCAACGGACCATTTAAAGGAGCCGTTTGACATTTTTGGGAAACACGCTCATTCACTTTCTTGCCGAGAATTAGGTGAAAAGATCAATACCACTCTCAAATTCCGAGTAGCTTATAAGCTAAGGGGGAAAACGGTGGCACCACTCTCCGATATTTTTGATTGTTTATTTCCCAAAAAAAAAGAGCATTCCCACATTAAGTGACGCATAAAGAACCTTCTTCATTTTAAAGAGATTGTTTAAGCTACAGCTGTGAAATTAACAAAGCTCAAGTCAAATGTATTTGCAAGCAGTCCGTTTTAGCTTCAAGCTAGTTATTCACCAGAGTTTTGTACAAATTATTTTGTCTCATGTTTGTCAGGACGAGGTCCTGTTTGATAACTGGGACGCCATCTTCAATGACGGCAGGATGAAGAGCAACGTGCCGATCTACTCCTTTGACGGCAAAGACGTTCTCAGTGACGGCACATGGTGATCCAAAAATCATGACCTATACGTATATATAACGCAATCATATAGACTTAGTTAGAAACCTATATTGATAGTCTGAAAATAAAGCAATAAACAGTAAGCATGAAATAGTCACCAGAGCTTCATCTATTCATTCCACCCTTTCTGTTTTATCCCAGGCCAGAGAAGATGACGTGGCACGGGTCGACCGGCGCCGGTCAGCGGCACGTCGACAGCTTCTGCGAGACGTGGCGCGTGGGCGAGCGCGTGCTGACCGGCATGGCGTCGTCGCTGCAGAGCGGCAGTCTGCTCCAGCAGGTCTCCGCCAGCTGCTCCAGCTCCTACGTCGTGCTGTGCGTCGAGAACAGCTACATGAGCCACGCCAGGAGATAGACACACACACACACACAGGACTGGACGAAGGGGAGATCTCGAAGCAGTCAGTCGTGCCATTTGTCCACACGTACTTTTCTATCTGTGTTGCTTTGTATATATGTTTTTTTTCTCATGAATAATTAGATTGTTTGTTAGCCCCCCCCCCCCCTTTTTGGTGCTATACAGGATTATCCCACATGTTGAACCCAAGTTAAACTCAGGTGACATACACACACACGCATAGTCCACAACCTTTAAGGCGACGGCGGCCTTGATAGCCGTTTCCAAAAGGGCAGCTTTGTTGCCTGTGAACATAAATGGTGAATTTCTTGTCAGCTAGCAGTCACTATAATGTTGATATAAATAATGAAATTAGCATGCTTGGTGCGAGCTAGTTAAGGCCAGTTTTAGTTTGCCCAAGTATTGAGATATCTGTCTCTGGAGGTGAATTGATTTGATTGGCATCACGTCATTTTTCAATCCCGTGACCTCTGTTGCATTGTGGCGGGAGGGGAAATTAATGAGGACTATCTCTGGCAAGATTTGTCACAAAACAGCTTAGAAAAAAAAAAGAATGACTTGTCCATACGTCCAGACTAGGAAAACTAACTTGATCTCAGACAGGGATATACCACTGTGATGTAGAAATGATGTCTGAACTAGAACAAGTTTAGACAAAAGGTTCACTTTCATGTTTCCGTCTCCTCCTGCCTGCGTTTAGCATAACTGATTTACAGCTAAAGTGCCTGAAAAGCTGTGTTAATAATTATTTAAACAAGGTTTTCTGTGGCTTAAATACATTGACTTTTTTTATTTACAGTGTTTGTCAGTGCTGGAGTGTAAAATGGAGTCATTGAAATGCTTATCGTAAGTACATTCATCTCTTGCGACGCTGCAGCCATCAACACATTTCAGCATCCAAGAGCAAGAAAAACATTATTATATAATGAAATGTGTGTTTTTCAACCAATTTTCTTTCACACCGATGTTATCTGCAACACACAGCACGCGAGTAAATGCCTTTCTTTTAATTTTGCGGCCGTCTTACGTGGGAAGATACTTTCAAATCGTATTTTTAGCAATAACAAAAGGGATATTTATTTTTGTAGAAACCATGCGTTTTCTAGTTCAGCTATAATGTGTGACGTGAATGCTTTCACAAAGGATGTTAACGTTTCCAAATATGTCCAGCAAACGTGCAAACCCCTACACAAGGGTGTGTAATGCTTATTGAAAACAGCAAAGGGACAAGTTTCCCACTGATGTAAAGTTTGTGCACATGGTAAGCAAACACATTTATGTACAGATATCTGAATAGGATTCAGCCATAAATGTCTGTCTATGCACTGTTCCTCTTTTTTTGTTATATTTGCTTTTCATTCAAGAACAGTAAATGCACTCCAGTGAGCATATAGCGGATAGGATACAAACTCTGCGGTAAAACGTCAGTTTTTCCATCCGTTTCAGTCCAAAGTGGAGAACAGAGGGACATTTTCATGTACTAACAGTGCCGTAACAGATGCAGTAATATTTGTATTAATTCTTCAGGTTGCTATGTTTTTCTCCTTGTGTGAGCAACATTCTACAATGCTGCATCTCATTGAATAAACCTGTGTGGAAATTGTTAGTTATGTTCTCAGGTGATGTGTGTGGTACCTGTTTTTAGCTCTTCGTACAGTCATGCTGTGCCGGGACTAGGAAATGTTGAGAGATATCTTCACACTAAGGTGTTGAGGCTTTAACACCACAAAATGATGCTGATTTGATGCAATCATTATTATTATTTATATATATAATTATTTGTCAAAATCTCACAACAAAATAGATCATCTGAACTGCCATAAAAATCTGAATTTTGATCTTTGTTGCTTTGATTGGATAGATAGATAGATAGATTGGTTTAATAAAGTCATGACTTTATTTTCCTTATTTCTTTTCACACTTGAGCTTCCAACTATATTTATGTGCTGCATACGATGGACATCCCATCAGAAAATTCTTATTACAGTTTTTCACCATTATTTTGATGCATTATTAGAAACAAGGGCTAAACAGGTGGCGCAAACGCCAAAACAGATTGGTTTTTCAGTTGCAAAACAGCAAATGCATGATCGCAAAAGGATATACACCTATAATGCATTTTGCTTTGATTTAAAATAATGTTGTAGTGAGGTTCCATAAATAACATTTTAAAAAAAATACCTTTTAGAATTGTTTATTACACATTAAAATGCATTAAAGGCATTCCAGAACTGCTGTCACACATGAAGATCTGTCAGGACCTGAAATCTTGATCGTTTTCAACTGGACGGACATCAAGCGCTGGATCAAGCTCTGAGTCAGGGAACTCGCCCATCCAAAGAACCGAACTTTAAACCAAACTGTGTAAGGTAAGTAAGTAATGTAGCAACATTTTGAGCTCCTCAAATCCTCTAACTTACAATCAAAAGCATTAAAGGTAGCCAAGTTTACCTTAGTCTAAATGTAATGCTGTGAAAAGCAGTGAAATATGTAATGAAACAAATGAATCACTTGTGTCAGTACAAAATGTTAAGGTTTTACAGCCGTCATAATTCGTGAAAACGTAGATGATATTTACCCATGTGTATTTGAAAATGAATTCTCGGTGAGCTGACCAATGTTAGGAACGCACTCATGACCAGTACTCCCATAATTAAAAGCGGAATATGCACCATGTAAATACCAAATGACTTGTCACAGGGCCCGTACAGTATAAGATGGGGCCTCCAGATTAATAACTAATAACTAGAACCTAGTATATTAATTATTATTTCAGTGGTATGGTGCTTTACTGGTGCCTATTCCTAAACAAACTCATCAATATAACTAGTTCTTCTTCTGTTGCCCCCATTTACATTTCAGCTGTCTGTGAGAAAACAAATACATCCATGGACAATTCCACTTCATCTTTGCTCCCAGTCCCCAGAGGTTATGAATTCCAGGAACGTCTGGGCAAAGGCAAGTTTGGAATAGTGTACCAATGCGTGCAACAAGGCACAGATCTCACTGTGGCCGTAAAGACCAGCAAAGACCCCAATCAACGCTTGGAGGTAGGACGCAGTTGATTTTGCTTTCACAGTTGCAAAATAGACATTTCGAAAAATGGGGCAGGGTGTGTACTAATAACAGGACTACGTAATACATAGAAAACTACACCAATAAGCAGTTTTTGCAAACATGCAAGTGTGAAAGCCCCCTTTCACTCTATAATATTAGTAGTCTGTGTTTAATTCCAGATGTTTGCCAGCAAACTATTGTCATATGCCAGATATCTACTCAAAAAACTCAATTTTTGAAAGTGTCTCAAGTGACCTTGTTGTCGTAATATTTCTACTAGTAGCGATTACCGTTGTTGTTGTTGAGGGCCAGTAGAACATATCGGCAAACTTGTCTCGTCTCCCTAGGAGTCTATGCTAAACGTCCTCATGAACCACAACCTGGACAACTTTAACATCATCAAGTTTTATGGCACGTTCTGCAGCAAAAAAATGGTTAACCTGATGTTTGAGTTGTTGGACATCAGCCTTCAGGATTACCTAATTATCGTAGGGGTGATGCCTGTGGAGGACGTCAGAATTGTCATCCAACAGGTATTGTAGCAGCTAGTAACTGAAAGTGTAAGCCTTGGACTGACCTTGTACTTACTCATTTTTATCTTATTTCATTGTTTAAGATTTAAACACTAACCTTTGCTTAAAACGCTCATTACGTGCAGATAGCTACAGCATTGGAAGCCCTGAAAAGGATCGGTGTGATCCACGCTGATCTGAAACCAGACAACATCATGATGGTGGATCACGTGAGACAGCCGTTGAAGGTGAAGCTGATCGACTTTGGCTGGGCAATGTTCAGATCTCAAGCCAAGCCGGGCACGACCCTACAACCAGTCCACTACAGGCAATAAGAAGCGCTGATCATTTTTGAAACTGAGAACTCTGCAATTCGGGGCTGCACACTTCTTACCTCCAGTATAAAATCTACTGCTGCTATTGTTTCATTTCTAACTTTAAGTTAAGCTTTGCTTTGTGGTGGAGAATGAAATATAAAATTACTTTTATTATGTATACTTTTTACTCTTATGTTGTTTAAGACGAACCTTGTCAGACACAGAATGTCTGCAGAGCTGCATCCTGACTTGGACCCAATAACATTTATTATATTATGACTGACTTTATTGCTTTATCACTCAGTTCCCAAGGCCTGCATTTGGCATGTGGAATGTGGGCAGTACTTTAAACTATAAAAGCAGCAACAGACTATTCTTTGCCATTCTCTGCATGCCACGTTGTCGCGTCTGCGATAATACCAAGCACTATGTGTTTAAATTTCAGATTTCCACCACAGCTTTAAATATGAAATTATGACACCGTTTTTTCATTTCATTTAATGCTCTTCAGGGCTCCAGAAATTACATTAGGTCTCCCGTTTTCCGAGTCCATAGACGTCTGGTCGCTCGGTTGCGTGATGAGCAACATGCTGTTTGGCTGTTGCATCTTACAGGGGAAAAACGGACATGACACAGTAAGTAATTGACTAACAACACTTTGCATGCTTTCCACTCTTTTCCTAATAGATCAATGACTCCTGCATCTATGAACTCTCCCCAAATGGCCAGCCTCAGTCTTTAAGAAAGTCAGGGAAGCACAGACACACACACTTAGCTGTGGTCCAAGTGCGTAACAGGTTACGGTCAGCTCTAGGACCATAACAATTAAGAACGCACAAGCACAGTCACATCGTACCAAAGGAACAACCCCACGCGCGCTCGCCAACACAAGCGAGAAGGTGCGGTTTTATCCACACCGCAGACAGCGGCCAGCTCCCTCCAGTCAGACCCCGCACTGAACACATCCAAGCCCTGCCAGACGCCCTGGGGCTATCGCAAACATTATATGTACAGATGCAAAGAAACGCATTTACAAATAGTCGACAGGCTCTACACGTTCCATTCTCTGGACTGTGATCAAGTAGCTGCTTGTCTTTTCACGACTCGTTCACTGATGAATTTTCCAAATGTTTCCTAAACTAGACGAATCTGGAGAAAGATCACCCCACGTGGCAGTGCATTGACCTGATAATGGCGATGCTCAAGGAGCGTGAGAGTGACAGGATTACTCCCAGTGGTATTCTCAACCATCCATTCATCACCAAAGGTTACCTCAACAGCAGCTCCTGGCAAGTGTGTGTGTGTGTGTGTGTGTGTGTGTGTGAGTTGTGAGTTCTTGTATTACTGCTTTTTGCACAGATTATCAGACAATAGTAATCCCAACAAGGTGGGAATCCTGTTTGCTGGCCATTAACGTAACAGTGTGACTTTTCTTTTGGTAGCAATACACATTTAGAGTCTGCAGCAGCTGAATCCAGCACCAGCCAGGAGCAGGTTGTTGACAGGTAAGTGTTAATGCTATTGATTGGTTTAATGATCAGTGGCATGTAATCAATAAGAATGTCATTTATTACTTGTACATGGAACATAAAGGATGGCTGAGGTTGTAGGCAGCTGCCTATTGTGCCTGTTACTAATTGTACGTCCTGATTGAACAGCAGAATTGAAACACTGGCACTAGATGTCACCATGGTTCAGCCTGAAGACCCCATGAACAAAAGACACTTGGAAGAGACGTCTGATCTGGACAGCGAAATGAGGTAAGATTGTTTTCTCCGGACACGACACTCGTCCCTCCAACAGATGAGAGAAATTGAGCCAAAATGTAAGCAGATCTTTTTTAAGATGTCATGACGAAATGAAAACAGGACTAACACACCGATCAGCCATAACTTTATGACCAATGACAGGTGAAGTGAAGAACACAGATTATCTCGTTACCATGGCACCTGTCAGTGGGGGGGGCAGCATGTGAACATTTTTTGTCCTTCGACTTGATGTGTGGAAGCAGGAAAAATGTGCAAGCGTAAGGATGTGAGTGACTTTGACAAGGGCCAGATTGTGACGGCTAGACGTCTGGGTCAGAGCATCTCCAACACTGCAGCCGGTGTGTTCCCGGTACCTACCAAAAGTGGTCCAAGGAAAGAAAAGCGATGAACTGGCGACAGGGTCATTGATGAGCGAAGGCTGGCCCGTGTGGTCTGATCCAACAAAAGAGCTTCTGTGGCTCAAATTGCTGAAAAATCGAATGCTTATTCTGATAGAAAAGGTCCAATTCATGGAGGCTCCACCTCGCAACTTACAGGACTTGAAGGATCTGCTGCTAATGTCTTGGTGCCAGATACCACAGCACACAGCTTCAGAGGTCTAGTTGGAGTCCATGCCTCGACGGGTCAGAGCTGTTTTGGCGGCAAAAGGGGGACCTACACAATATTAGGCAGGTGGTCGTAATGTTATGGCTGATCAGTGTGTACAAACTCTGTATGCATTTATGCGTTTAGTTCTTGTATTACTGCTTTGCACATAGGTTATCAGACAATAGTAATCCTGACAAGGTGGGAATCCAGTTTGCTGGCCATTAACAGTGTGACTTTTCCTTTGGCAGCAATGAAACCTTTGAGTCTGCAGCAGCTGAACCCAGCACCAGCCAGGCCCAGGTTGTTGACAGGTAAGTGTTGATACATCCTTCACCAAAGTTGGATGTGATGGGGTAATTACTCCCACTGAATTAATGCTATTTATTGGTTTAATGATCAGTACATGTCATCAATAAGAGCCTCATTTATTACTTGTACGTGGAAAATACAGGATGGCTGAGGTTGTAGGCAGCTGCCTATTGTGCCTGTTATTAATTGTACGTCTTGATTGAACAGCAAAATTGAAACACTGGCACCAGATGTCATGAGAGTTCAGCCTGAAGACCCCGTGAACAGAATACACTTGGGAGAGACGTCTGATCTGGACAGTGAAATGAGGTGAAATTGTTTTCTCTGGACACGACACTCGTCCCTCCAACAGATGAGAGAAATTGAGCCAAAATGGAAGCAGGTCTTTTTTAAAAGCTGTCATGACGAAATGAAAACAGGACTGATGAGCAAACTCTGTGTGTATTTATGTGTTTAGTTCTTGCATTTCTGATTTTCACATAGGTTATCAGACAATAGTAATCCCAACAAGGTGGGAATCCTGTTTGCTGGCCATTAACGTAACAATGTGACTTTTCTTTTGGCAGCAATGAAACCTTTGAGTCTGCAGCAGCTGAACCCAGCACCAGCCAGGTCCAGGTTGTTGACAGGTAAGTGTTGACTCATCCATCACCAAAGTTGGGTGTGATGGGGTAATACTCCCACTGAATTAATGCCATCGATTGGTTTAACGATCAGTGGAATGTCATCGGTAAGAACATCATTTATTACTTGTACATGGAACATAAAGGATGGCTGAGGTTGTAGGCAGCTGCTTATTGTGCCTGTTATTAATTGTACGTCTTGATTGAACAGCAGAATTGAAACACCGGCACCAGACGTCATCACGGTTCAGCCTGAAGACCCCGTGAACAGAATACACTTGGAAGAGACGTCTGAGCTGGACAGCGAAATGAGGTGAGATTGTTTTCTCTGAACACGACACTCGTCCCTCCAACAGATGAGAGAAATTGAGCCAAAATGTAAGCAGATCTTTTTTAAAATGTCATGACGAAATGAAAACAGGACTGATAAACAAACTCTGTGTGCATTTATGTATTTAGTCCCCACCCCGCTGCAGCTCCTGCCGCCGACGTGGACCCCACCAGGATCCACAAGGACGACCCCGACCTCCGACTCACCACCGCCGGTAAGAAAGTCTCGTCTCGTCTCTAAATTGTTGAAACATTCAACCTTGTTGTTTATTCTGAGGATGGTTGAGGTGCATAATGTCCTTTTGATTTTCAGACAAGAAGAAGAAGAAGAAGAAAAAGAGGCACCGCTTCCGGCGCTTTTTTTCCTGGATGAGGAAGAGAGTTTGCTCTTGTGGACGATGCGCAGTAACGAAGAGCCCTGCAAAGGTTTTGTAGCAAAACACGTGAGAAGTTGCGCTCAAGTGGTCTGCCACTAAAAGCATTTGTAGTTCTCCTCATGGGCGGCACGGTGGCTCAGCGAAGAGCACTTTGGCCTCAGAGCAGAAGATCCTGCTCTTTTCTTTGTGGAGTCCGCACGCGCTCCCCACGTTGGCGTAGGTTTCCTCCCACAGCCCAAAGGCGCGCCCAGTAGGTTGACTGGAAACTCTTAACGTGACACTAAATATGACATGTGAAATCTGAATTTATGGATTTGCAGATGGCTAGGGAACAAGCCAAGAGCGTTCTAAATTATTCAAAAATAGAATAAATTATAAATCTAATCATTGTGTCAAACCTATTATGTATTTCTATAGTAACAGCCGAAATAACCAACTGATGTCACATTTGTTCTTATTGTACCGATGTAGTACTGTAATACTAGGGCTGTACTACTAACTTCTACCTGCAGTACCAGAACAGTGCTGCTCCTTTATCTATATTTCTACTACGTGGATTATTAATTGGTGACGATGCTGACTTTTCATGTGCAACCTCTTACCTTTAGCTTTCTTCTCTCCTTCTTTGCATCAGCATAGCGACTTCTTGCCTTGTTTTAAAACAAACTTAAGATTTGCGCTTGTGCAATGTTTTACTGTGATTTATGCTTCATCGGAAGTGTTTTCAAATAGTATATTTCAGTTTACGGGATTACTTATTCCTCATTGACATGAGACGTCATGTTGTTGTTGTCGAGATATATTTCTTTTCCCGAGATAACGAGGTAATTAACCCGCTACGATGAGAAAATTACTTCCGAAACCAAAGATTATCTTATTACAACAAAGCTAACAGGAGAGTGAGGGAGATGACGATCAGAATTCACCCACACGCGCGTAAAGAGGTTTGGGAATTGTTACGGTTGTAAATACACCAATTAAACCAAGTCAAATTGATCAAAGAATCTTTTTGAAACGGAAGATCATCCTTTGATACAAGCAATAAATCACTACTTCAGTACTGAAATACTGTACTCTGTCATAGTATCAGATCTTAAAAATAAAAGTAGAAATAGCACAATGTAAAATATATTACACCGAGAGTAAAACTCCTGCATTCAAAATGTAAAAGTACAGAAGCGTCATCAGATAAACGTACCAAAGGAAAAGTTGTAGTCCGACCCGAGTGAAGGCAGCTTGCCGAGACGTCGAATATTTGACCATATTTGATCTTCTTCAGCAAGCAGTTCCTCTGGGTTATTGAACCAGAGTCTGCGGTCGGCCCTGGGAACATCTCCAGCCAGAGACTTCAGCCTCCGAGCCGTCGACGTTACTTGTTTATGAAGAGAGAAAATGCCAGCGGGGGGGTGTGTAGTGCCCTAACAATAGAAGCTTTGATTCGTAGCTATAGAATCTCTGGCATTCGTCACCATGAAGATGAAGCGCTCCCCCTGGACCTGCAGCAGGTCGTCGTAGTACTTTGGGGTCGTGGGATTTGAGCTCAGACGTGCAGTGTTTATGGTCTCAACGGACAGACCAGTTTTAGCCAAATAAAACTGTGGTCTAATGTAAGATCTATGTACAAATAATGGGCTCTATGGTGGGAGTGCCAACCTGGAAGGACCGTTGACCCCGTGGAACGTTGTTCTTGAAGAGCTTGAGAGTGCCGAGATACTCCAGGGGAAGATCAAGGTCTGAAACACGCTACAAGGTAGTATTTAAAGGAACAGTTACTATTGTGTGAATTCAAATGTTTAGGAAGTATCAAAGCACGGTCATCATTTACAATTTGCCCACCATCTCTGTCGTCTCCAGGACGACTTGCACGTAGAACTTGAAGAAGAAGGCTGACGGCGAGGGTCTTGCGATACTCTGCCCTCCCACCGTGGATTGGCGGAGAAACGTCCACGTCTTCCTTCAGGAAGCGGCAGGCTTCAGAGAGAAAGTCCTCCCCCCACGACCTGGACAACGACGGGCTGCAGGCAGGCCTTCACAGAATAATGTCTGTGTAACCATGCTCAACTACACTTCGGTTAGCTGGCTGGTCCAAACCCCTTCGACTCTGCGTTGTGTATTGTTTTTAATAAGGAGAAGAAGGCTGGTCTGTCGTCACACTCCAACGTT
>JAVQJF010030695.1:0-18039 GCA_036023855.1 Gadopsis marmoratus | reverse complement strand
GTTGTTTAAGTTTTAAAAGACAAGGGGGGGGGGGGCGGTATGCAATAATATATAATTCAAAAATGTGCACTTGATAACGTGCACTTAAGTATTTAATGTGAAAATGAGTTTGCAAGCCTGTGAAAACATACCGAAAACAAAATGTACAAGTCTACAAAACTAAGCTTACAGATACAAATGTCACTGCACAAGTTTGCAAAGCTACACTTACAGATACAAATCCCTGTTTTCAAGTACGCCCTTCTGAATGATATAATATTCCATGGGGAGGGGGGGACTTCTATCTGCTGCAATTTGTTTTAGTACTTTTTATTGCTATTTTGAATGACCATGAAAACCAAATCTAGTTGGTTTAAACTGAAACTGTGACCTAGGAGAGACCTACCGTTTGTTTATCCCCCACCTTAGTTACTGTTGCAAGCAAGCCTTACGTCCTTGCACGGCACATGTGCAGTTTACAGTGATAACAGTGACAGATTTACACACTACTTGAAACAACTATTTGATTTTAGACAGAAGTAGACAAAAGCAGGCTTTTCCCGCTGAAAAGACGACTGCGGCTTGCAGATTTCAATTCAATTCAATTCAGTTTTATTTATATAGCGCCATATCATAACAGAGTTATCTCATAGCACTTGTTAATACAGAGCAAGTCTAGACCAACTGTATATGTATAGATTCAACAATTCCACCATGAGCAGCACTAGGCGACAGTGGCAAGGAGAAACTGCCTTTTAACAGGCAGAAGCCTCGAGCAGAACCAGGCTCTGGGTGGGCAAAAAAAAAAAAGATAGTTGTGAACAGGGCTGTTTTATACATAACCCCATACTGCAGTTGGCTATTAATGTGCTCCTTGGCTTTAAGTAACGCTGGGTTAAACTAGTTAGCCTAGCCTAGCATGCAGCTTACATTGGAGAAGATAAACACAATAATAATAATAATAATAATAATAATAGAAAAATAAATTCCTTAAAGTTGTTTTGGTTTTTGAAAAGGCTAAAAAAGACACCACCCTCCAAATCTCCATCCTTACTACAGCGCCTCGCACACCACTTCAACGTGTGCAGAAACCCACAGCTCGACGGGCCTGCCGTGCCTAGTTACGGTTGCTAAGCTGCGATTGGACAATCCCTACTTGGAGGATTATAGCGAATGTCAATTACAAGAACAGAAGTGGAAACATTTTTGTGAACAATTTGCGTTCTTTACCTGTGATGAACTGCTGCTGGATTTCTTCATTGTCTGTTCGGTGCATTTTTTTTAACATGTCTTTATTCTTGTCTTCTTGGTCCTCCTGCTTCCTAGGGTGCCCCTCTGCTTGAATGCCGCTGCTGTCACTGTCACACGTGTACTACCCACCGTCCTTCCTTCCTCCCGTTACACTCTGTTAGCCCCGGAATCCAGGTCCTTCTCTTTCCTTTCCTCTATTCAACCTGTAATCGCCACACATCTGCTTACACACCGACCCCTCCCTTCTTTCTTTCTGTCGTTGTTGGGGTGCCGCAGTGCACTTTGTCTCCTCGTTTTGTGGTCCTTAATACTTCAGCCATAAACGTTCTCCTCATCCCTTTACGTTCCCATCTCTCATCTTCATCTGACATTTCAGAGTTAAAGATGCAATTAGTTCCAAGTTCTGTGGCTGAACACATTCAGTGAAGAGAGGGTTTCCCGATTCGTGATTTTTAACTTCTCTATATAAGCTTCTATGAGGACTGTTGGCTTAATTGTGCCAGTGAGGGTTTGTAAGCGAGACGGTGGAGGTTGCCGCTGTGGGATGGATTGAAGCTCCCCTTCTCATCTTTTGTATATCTAATCTTTTTTAAGACACGTTGAAGATTCTTGAAGAATTCTTAAATTTAAATCTTGAGATTTTTCAGCCATTTCAAATTCACATCTTGCTCCAAGTAAATCAGTATTTATCAGGATACTGTGTGTTTTGACTGCTTAGATCATGACAATAGCACTCATGTTTGTATGAGCCACTGGTGTGGAGTGCTTGTTGCGTTTGAACTACTAATAAGTGTATTGTCTAACTCCCAGAGGGCTGTAGCTTTGGTTCACTGCTGTGGCTTCCAGAGGGAGGCCGAGTGTACTTTCTGTCAGACATCATCCATGTTGTGGATTGAGCCCTGAGTGTCTGTGATTATAACATGATCACTGGACTGTACCTCTAATCCACATGCACGTGTGTCAGCCGAGGACTTGTCAGTGTGGCGCAATGGCCTCCACTGCCGCCCGTCTCACGCCCTCCTCTCGTCCCTCCTCCCTCCCTCCCCCCCCGGCAGATCGACCCCCTGGAGATGGACGCAGACATGCAATCCCTGGGCAGCACCACCTGGCTCTTGGACCAACGGGACTCCAACAGGCGCCCCGTCAGCACCAAGTACGAGACCACCATATTCTGAGGCCGGATCCCCACAGCTGCCCCTCTGCACCCCCTCGTACTTTCCTCTCCCCCCTGCATCCAGTTCATTATTTATCTCTCTCTCTCTCTCTCTCACTGACACACACACACACACATACATGCAAGCCCTGTGCCTTCTCACTGTGATGGTATAGCATCCCTCAGGGCTGCCTACTCCTGCACCCTCCTTTGCCCTGCCCAGCGACCCACACCAACCTCTTTACCTGCCATGACAAACAATCCTGCGGCTCTCCCGTGCCTCCCCAACACCCCTGGCAGCCTCCCTCTCCTTTTGCTGCTGCAGCCAATGGCGGAGCCCTGAAACGGATGGTCCTGGACTGATGTCATTTTACAGTGGCCCTGCTCTCTCAACCAAACTGCCTCTTCCTCCTCATCCTCCTCCTCCTGACAACTTGCATCTGCCTCCAAATGCCAGATAACTCCCAGAGGTTGCATCTTTATTGTTATTCTTCATTCAGGCCATTTTTTTAAATGGATTCTCCACAGGAAGTTTTTGATTTTTGCTCTATATCTCGACTCCACGTTGATTTGACGTAACAAGTTTAATTTCCGGACAGGTTAATTTGATCAATTTGAGTAAACTACAAAAATGTACAAAGTTGGGCCAGAGTGCTAAACTCTTAAAGGAAAGTTCAACATTTTGGAAAATACTCTTATTTGCTTTCCTGTCAAGAATTACACAGTTAAGGCAATATTGATACCCCTCACATGTCTGTACATCAATATAACGATATGTTAAGTTGAAAATTATCCCATTTTCTGTGGGGTTATGTGCAGGACATTGTGCTAACCTAAGTAAGCCGGCTGCTGGTGGTAGCTTCATATTTACCGTACAGATGTGTACAGGAACTGTCTAATTCCTGGCAGTGCATAAGCATTTTCCACAAAACGCTGAACCTTTTCTTTAACAGGCCCCTGTGATATTGCACAGATCGAATATTTAAATTTCAAGTTACTGAATTATTTGATTGTTTTGCCTCAAGACAGTTAATTTTTTCTTTCTCCATCTTTAGCCTGTCCTGTCTTACCAGGCATCTACCACTGTGAGTAACTTTGAGGAGGTTGCTTTGCTAGCATGGGATGCAAGATGGACAATTAATCAGTGAACGACAAAACAGCAACATGCAGTTTTTTTCTACGCATTTGTACAATACTCATAACACGATGGATCGATCACGGATCTATCACTGATGTCCGAACTCAGAAAGGACCAAGAACTGAACCCTCGTATACACACAGGAGGACAACTTTACCGAGGACAACAGCCTTACATGATTTCGGTTATCTATAATCCACTAAAGCCCCCACCTGTCCCCAACCTCCCTGAATACCACCCAACAACTGCACGCCCCTCCCCCTGCTTCTAAAAAGACAAAAAAAAAAGAAACACTTCTGATTTCTTGGTGTGTTAAATTGACTGTGACTGGCTGGGACGACGGTCTTATGATGGTACAGTTTTGTCCAGATGAGTCTTTGCTCTGGCCTTGTACTGCCCTGTCTGCAGTCTCTCAGCATTCATGGTAGCAACGAGAGACTGCAAATCACAGCATCTTCTTCTTGTCAATTTAAAAAAAAAAAAAAAACACTGTGTTTAAATATGGCACTATCCCTTTTAATACCTTTTTCTGTTCTTACAGTGCAAATAGCACATTAGTGCATTTTGTGATACTTTTTGATAGACAGGGGCTGACTGAAATACTTTGGGAGAGCGTGGTAAAGAAAGGGGATCACAAAGGATCCCAACATCGATACAACCAGAGGCAAAAAACAACGAGAAGACCACCAAAAAAATTATTAACGTTGAGTGTACCAACACTGGTTCCACATTTCACAATTTTTGGTAAACTAAAACAACCTAGTCACAATTTCATTTGTGTATATTAATGAGCCCCGAGCACAACATAGCATCTTATTATCATGATTACATGGGTAGGTATCCGTGCTGTTTCACAGCAATTTAGAGTTAGGTACAGTACACGCAAAGTATGTCACTTGAAAATAAACGGCAGTGAAAAGATTTAATTCCACTACATTAAAAGAGCCAAATCTAAGTGTCGCTCTGGTGTTGTGTTAATGCGACTGGATGTGTTATGCTGAGAACGTGACCGTTAAAAAAAAAAGAAGAAAAAAAAAAAAACTCAAATGCTTGTTGTGGAGTCGACACGTATCTGTGGGTTCTCCCCTGTGTGCACTACCTACTGCGCGTGCTGTATGCCTTTTTTTCTGTCTGTCCTCATGGGCGTTTGGACTGTTACATCACTGTCCACTGTCCTCGTTTCTGTGTGCTGTGGGAGATGTGAGGTATTGCGCTCCTCTCCAGAAGACCGACTGTTAAGATGTAGCTGGTCTGTGTGTGGTACCGTGGCTGTGTCATTGCCACTCTGTTCTGACTGTTAGCTTCCACTGGCGATGCATGTTGACAGTGGGTTTTTTTTGTGTTTCGTACCCTTTGATGCACTTGGCCTGAGCAGTCTCTGTATGTACTGTAGCAGTGTCTCGTCTCTTCTCACTCATCTGCCATTTGCTTTTTATGTTCCCTCTCTTCGTTACACGCCAACACAGCGATTCATACACATTCCTCCACGTTTTCCATGGTTGCCATTCCTCCCAACATTCTGTCACGTATGATCTTGCATTTTGTGTGTCACCAAGACAACCTGCTTTAGTATGGATGCATAATGTAAAAGCATTAAACTTTAATGAGCAGCAGCTATTTAAAGCAAGTTTTGGTGGCATGATATGGCTGTGCATGTACCGGTCCTTTTTAACATTGGTGTTTTCCTTGTGTAGCTCACCCCAGCGTTCAAGTTTCCGGATACCAAGCTGTGAGTTGAAGGGGAGCAGCCGATCTGAGTGTGTTTTGCGTGTTGAGTTAGTGGGCAGAGCAGTGGAAAAGAGGTAGAGAGAGGAAATGGGAGGTAAGCCTTATGCAACGTGCAGGGCCAAACCAGCGCTACTCTGACATTACGATCTCTCTGTATATCACCTGCTCCTCCACTGCCCCCGATATGAATCCCAACACAGACGAAAGGTAACCTGTTGTCCCACGTCACTGGCTAAACAGGACCTGCGCATCACTCCTGTTTCGAGAGGTCAGTCAGAGAGGTCAAGTCTATTTCCTGGCCTCTGTGCGACTTTCCGATCATGTAGGTACTGTAACGTTTAGAGCACTGTAGACCATTAATGATATAGGCCATTAATGAACATTTCTATTGATTCAGGTCTATTGGAGATCGTAACTGGGAATTATTATGGGTAAACAGAAATGTAACAAAAATGTAGAGGAAAAAAAGAAAAACTGTACCAGCATACAATGCTTTGCCCATGTTTGTGGACAGAGTATGGTTTGTCAATGAAAATGTGATACTGTTTCAAATTTCAAAGCAATATTATATTAATGAAATTAAATAATACAATGACTCTCCTCTCAAGTTGTCAGCATTGATTTTGGTTAATGGATGAAAAATAAAATACAGAAAGAAACATTACAGTAGGTATTTCAAATTGGAAGTGACAAAGATAACATGATAATTATTGTACAATTATACCATCGGTGTTTCCCCTGCTATAGAGATTAGTGGGTGGTGCAACTTCTAATCTCAAACGATTAGACCCAGTTTGTGCTCATTATGTGTAACGTTACATTTAAGTCACAGAGCTAAACATCAGACTTTCAAAAGTGCCTGGTGATCTTTGAAAAACTCATTACTGTGTTGATATTTGCAGAATCCTCACAAACCAAGATAAAAAGCCAACCCATTTGCCAAGTTGCAACTCTCCTACACCAACGCAAAATGGTAGCTGGAAATGACATAGGTACTTGTACAACATTTTAGATACATTTGTTTATTTGACCTTTCTTACAGTATATTTTTATGCACAATAACACGTTGGTATTTGTGATATTTTTAGCTAAATGGATTAGTAAATCAAGTTGCAATTTGGGAAACGTTTTTTAAAATGGTGCAGCAGACTAATATGTTTTTATTCATATGGTTACAGGAAACTTTTGAGGATTCTGGAAATACCTTCAAAACAGCGGGAAGTGTTTTCAAAACACTACTGAACATTTAGCTGTCAAAAGATGCTTACCTCTGTGACTCATGCAAGTTTTCTCTCCGTTCTGCTCGGAGCTGTAACAAAGTCAGTCGAAGTTAGAAGACCGTACATGCGGTTTTACATATTTTAGCCCATTTTATGAACACAAATCCCTTATGCTAACTATTCCTGCACATCATACAACATTTCAGAACTGTTAAGATATTTTGGCTAACGTTTCATTTATCCATTGGTGGTTCATTGGTAAAATGTGCTAGCCGACTCTCGCTTGAGGTGTTCAAGTCTTGAAACTTTATGCTGCATAATCCATCATAGTGCACATCTCTGACGAACTGTCAAGTTACATTGGTTTTCTGATGTGATGCAGTGCAGACCGCCATCAGTCTGCTGTTTAAATAACATTACCAGGGTACATGCAGGAATCCTGCAGTTATATTCCTTACCTTTGTCACCTTTTTAAGACTGCGCCAACATATTTTAAGACTGCAATGCCACAAGATGTAATTGATGATCAGCAACACACTATAATTGAAATTTACAGTACCAAGACATTCATTTTGAGATTGCAGTTTGACATAATTCAGATCCTTAATCCCTGATTAGGCCGTGAGGGAACAAACCTCAATAGAATAAAGTGGTGACTAACCCAAGGCAAGGTCTCTCTCTCTCTCTCTCTCTCTCATAAACAACCGTTTTCATTTGGCCTAAGAAATACAACATTGGTTGGTTGATTGATATTAAATCATAGGCAGTCTGTCTGTCTGAATCTATGTTCCAAAACATAATACCTCGTAAAATGCCGGTTAAGACGTTTTAATACTTTTCAAGGGTCTTAAATTTTTGCTAAACTTATTCAATACCTTTTAGTACTTTTTAAGACCCTGCGGATACCCTTATTACGACACAACAATAATGTAACACGTCACAATAAATATAAACTTCTTTTCACTGTGATGGATTATACAACATAAGTGAGTACATAAAATAAAACTTATTTGTCTTACAAAGCAAACAGATCAGACTTTCATCTAGTTTCAGTTATGACATGTAAAGCAACCCGAACAACAATCATCTGAACTGTGTTAGATTTTGTAGTTAATTCAAACTATAAAATTACAGTTAATCAAGTTGGTATTTAGTTTAAAAAAAAAAAAAGCCACCTGCACCACCACTAAGACCAACAACTGCAGGTGAAACACTGAGTATATTTTTAGTTTATAATCAACGGTGCAAATAAAATAAAAACTCAGAGAAAGGTGCACACTGTCTTTGGTAAGTTAACATCTGTCAACATAAAGATGAGAACAGAAACCAGCTACATTTTAAAATTGAAGTATTATTTACAAGCCATTAGTATAATATTTGATTCTTTGTTTTTTCCTGAGGGTGTTTATCTTGAGATGAAGTTAAAACCAACAAATGTTTTCCAGGCAACTAATCTTTTCTAAAACATTTCAGACTCTTGTTTTCTCATTAACACACTGCAAACTATTTGATACTCTTGTCCAAGTGAAAACTGTTCCTCATTTTGTTTCACACAATCTAGTAGGTTTTCCTATCGTTTTGTGCACTCAAATGTGTAGTTAAGGTGCATTAATGCAACAATAATTCACACTTGCCTCATGCTTTGAATTAGACTGACAGTATTTGTTAACCTGAAAAAATATAATATACTAATATAATTCTCTTTTCTGCAGAATGTAAATGTCTTTCCCTTGAACATTCTTATTCACTGTATTTACACTCTATAGTTCCACATTCAGTGCCAAATGGCAGCTTATGTTAAGGTCACCGGAGGTTGTCTGGGTTGCCCTCAGCCTAACGGGAGTCCTCCCTGGTCTCGGCGTCTCCTGGTGGGAACAGCAGTTCCCTGAGGATGGGTGCGTAGAAGGGACCAAAGACCGTTCGGTTGAAGTGGACGACTTGCCCAAAGGCCGTCCCCAGCTCGGCTAGCTCGGCGCTCACCAGCCTGAGGGGAGCGGGCAGCTCTGGACTCCTTTTGGCAGGGCCGCCCTGCAGCATGGCCTGGAGGACGCCTCGTGCCCTTTCTCCTGTTTTTGATCGAGAGAGGGGTGAAGGGGAGGGGGAAGACAGAAGGAAAGAAGTCAGCTCTCTGCAGCAGCAGCAGCAGCGCCAAGTTTAAAAACATGCATGTGGACAGAGAACACAAACTAAATGACACTCTAATGCATGTTTCTCCTGTTGATGCTGCACCCCCAACATGTCAGCTCTCTACAGATTAAAATATACTACCATATCTTAATCAAAGTGTATTTTGAATAAGCCTTGAATGGTTTTTAATCACCCTAAAAACATCTGAATTTTGAAAACCACCTAGCTTAAATTAAAACAATCACTAACCTGATTTGATTAGTTGTTACAACAGGAGTATCCAGCAATAAGTCCTCTGAAATGTGAACAGCGTTTTTCATCATTTGAGTGATTTTTCAAGTTTTTCCTCTGGTTTTAGCTCCTCACATGTGAAGATTTACAGCTCATCTTTGCCTGACAGCAAACTAAATGTGACATTGCATACAAGCAATGTCAGTGTGTCACCATGGCCTCTGGTAAACTGGGATGATCATTTTCTGACATTTTACAGACAAATCAATCATTCAATTAAGAAAATAATGGACAGGTTAATCACAAGAAAAATAAGTGTTGCGAGGCATATTTCTGCTGTCGAGTGAAAATGTCACCGTCGGCCTTTTACAGAAACATTTTCTAATTTCTTCATCAAAATGTATATCCAATTGTTTGTTTTGAAGGGGTTGTTTTATCAGCCAAAACGTCAGAGTCTTCTAAACCACACCTTAAATGAAGTATAAACATAAAACCAACAAAATCCAGCATCAAATACTTGGAAACATATCAAATATGTGGCTTTAAATCATTTCCCTCCATTAGTCAGCTCGCTAGCCCTCTTGTGCACAGCCTGACCTATGAGTGTGCGGACAGGGTTGTTGTGCTTCCACAGCTCCGAGATTTGTCCTTTCAGCAGGTCCAGGCTCTCCTGGGGCAGCGCTTCGCCTCCATGGCTGCGCAGAGCTTCGGTCACCTGCTGCAGCACCGTCTCCCCGAGCCCCAGCAGCGCACCTTTCAGGTCAGCTTCCCTGCAGCACCAGAAACCAGCATTAGACAAATTATCAGCAGGCTTCATTAGATGGGTTTGAATTTATCCATTTATAAGGGGTGTTAATAAAGGGGCTGTTAACATCTAGGTCCCAGAAAAGATTTAGATGAATTAAAATGACATTTTATTAATAGTGCTAAAGGGAGAAATAGTCTGTGCTACATTTTATTGCAGCAAGTGTGAGCAGGCCTTTAATATCACAAGCTGCTGTTCCATAGTTATCCACTAATCATGACGGGGCTTCTCTGGAGCAGAAAGAATGAGGTTAGCTGGATCCGTTCTGACAAGCTAGTTGCATCCCGTCACCTCCATTGGTTTCCTTCTTCTACAGTACCTGCTCCCCATGACAGCCTGTACATACATCTCTAAATCCTCCTCTTACCTGGTGTGACTGCCCTCCAGCAGGGCAGCAACGGACTGCCTGAGTTTACCTACAAACCCCTGCAGGGAGAAAACAGTGCCCCCGCACTGAGCACTTGTCAGGAGCAGCACCGACGCCTCCAGGACCAGCATCTGGAGCCGCTGGCCCAGAGCCTCCAGGCGGGCTCGGTCCATCAGCGTAGTCTGTGTGAAGAGGTTAGTTCAGGGTCACATGTCATATGGTTCGTCACAGGGAATTTTCAGCATGAATATGAGCCTTTCCAACAGCTATAGCTAGAGGACAACATTGTGGGCTTTGGATGGGAACATTTGCACTAGATATTCCACAACAGTGACTCCCAAACAGGGGTACTTGTACCCGAGGGGGTACTTTTGCAGTTGCCAAGAGGAAAAGTTGCAGAGTAGCTTGACTAATTGGAAAGAATTTAAATGGCATATTGAGTCAGCTGTAACACCAAATGCTACACGCTGCGATTGAACGAGTGTGAAAACTAGTTATCAAGCAAGCGGAGAGGTCTAACCAGTTGGCTAAAAGTAGCCTAACGGATAAAGGGTTAAAATAGATGGCTAAAAGAAATGGATATGTAAGTAAAATTATTAGCTCAAGAAAATGGATTGAATTTGAATTCAGCTCCAGCCACTCCAAGCAGTAGTGATACAACAGCAACTGTGGCTACATTACTGTGGGCTTCAAAAATATACTTTTATATAATTAATAGTGTTAAATAGCATTAGTTAACACAAGTTTAAAATCAGCACAACATGATGGATCTTGTTGATGAAGAGGTACTTGACTTCATCTGACAGGGCTGTGTGGGACAGTGTGTCAGACAAATAAGGCCGAGAACCACGGTTATATAATGAGCTCTAATGTGTCGTCACATGATTTAACATGCAGCAGGGTGAGGAGGAGTGAGTAGGGAGACTGAATATTCCCCGATAATAAATAAAATATCACTCAAAGGACAGGCGAAGTGTAGTGTGATGCAATATTACTGCTGCAGCTGACCTCAGGATATTTCTGATCTTGTGGGTCCCAGTGTAGCAGACGCATGTAGGCCCGGTTGAGGACGGCGGTGGCGCTGACAGGACCTCGGCTGTCAGGACCGGGAGACTCAGACCGAGCTCTGGCGGCATTCGCCTCTTCTGATGCTGCTGCCTGAAGCCAAACGGTGGTGTTGTCTAGAGAAGCTACGTATATAGGTATAAAAATATATAATTGTATAAATAAAAACCTCAACAGTTACATGGGATTAAGGTCTCCTGTAATGCCACTGAATTACCAGAGGATACACATGGTGTCTCGAGTGACACAGACACGGACGTTATTGGTGTTTCCCTCAACAGAAGGTAGTGAACAGTGGGTTTAAGTGTCTGTTTAAGGAGCATAGTGACCAAAACCAATTAAGTTGTGTTTGCAGCACATTTGCTTTACACGCACAGCATCAATTGTCAGTGTCTGTACAAAGATGAAGAAAAAGAAAAAAAACACCTACTGCTATAAAAACTACAACATTGCTGGTATATAGAATACGGTCCTACTTATTTGCCTTAAGTGCTAACCAAGTGTATTTTAGAGGACTATTAAGGATATTTAGTATCACTATGTCAGCACCGAGGGCCCTGTCACTCTGCCAATGAATGTCTGATTAGCCAGCTGTACTTAGAGTAGAGTTCACTGATTGGCTGTCCAGCTCCTCACCCAATCTACGAGAAGCTGAATAATGGCAGGACGGAGCACTCGAGCAACAAAGGGTCAAAATCAATGCAATTGAAATATGCAATGGCCGTGTATTTCACAGTGCCAAAGTCACCTTCATCAGCCATCACTCACACTGGAGCAGTGACGTTAGAAATGTAAAGGTTCTTGCTCACCTGGCTGCTTATCCAGGATCTGTTGGAATTTGGCCCTCTCGTACTGCACCGCCTGCTGCAGGAGGTGGGGCCTCAGGCTCTGGAGGGTAAAGTTAACCATGTCGGTTTTCATCAGGCCCAAGACTCGGAAGATCTCCCTGGGGGAAGGTCACGGAAGACAGCAGTTTTGGGTGAAACAGCTTTTGGGATGCTTTACCAAACATATAAAAAATGCAATGCAAGCAAGTAGACTTTCAGGAATTGGGGGGGGGGGGCAAAAGGAAATCTATAGTAGACACAAGCTTCGTCTGTAGAGGTGGTGTTAACCTGCCCCTCACCTCAGGAGCTCCACAGGGTCCTTGCGGTCCCTCAGTGCCCTGACCTCTGGGTCACGCACAGGTGCACATAAAGATGCCATGGTGTTGATGATGTATCCTGCCAGTCTGTGGAGATCCAGAGCGCCATGACTGACGGCCTGCTGGATCAGCTCAATGTCCAGCACCTCGTCCAGCTGAGACCTCAGTCTGACGTGACCAGGCAGCAGCAGGGACTCGAGCATCTAATAGGAAATATAAGGCTTCAGTTTATCCTCAAAAAGGTTCAGGTGGTTTAGAGCATGTGTCCTCTGGATTACTACAACGTCCCTTCTTTTGCTTTAAACATACAAACGGATATTATAAAAAGTTTCACCGTATTGTATTATTACTAACTTAGTTTTTATTTTCATTTTCCTGCGATTGGCCGACGGCTGGGATGAAGTCTGACATCACAGACTTCTCCCCTGCGTAAGGTTGGCCGTGTGTTCGTGTTTGCCTGTTGTGCATACTGTATATACTCTTGATCTTCAAAGCATATGAGAACGAATGGGGTCAGAGGTCTCAGTAGACCCTCCGCTGCTAATGCATCGGATTTGACTCGATACACACTTACGATCTTGACTTCCTGGAGCAGAGCGACCGCATGGCTGTAGTTGGGAGGATCGCTGTTCAGCTGCTCTTGAAGACTGTCCCAGAACGCCTGGTGAACAATCTCTGTCACTCTGCCCTCCAGGCTACAGAGGGAGGGGAAGCAGCTTAGACGAGACTTAACTCTCAATTAATTTAGGAAATAAGAATAAACAAGGTCACATTAGCCGTGGTGGAGTGTTTTTCTTGCCTGTCTGTAGGAGGGCTCCTGGGTTTGAAGCAGAAGTCTCGGTTCACCACTATCTCATGCGCGAGGCTCAGGTTGGAAACACAATTTCCCAGCTCCATCAGACTGGATAATGAGGCAGTGGGTGGGCTCCCTGACACCAGACAGGACACACACACCCACAGATAATTAAAACTGCCACGGTGGTAATAATTCAATTACTAATGGTCCCTGAAAACAATAACTGCCGTAATAAAGCTTCGTACCTGTAGGAGAGTCAGGTGTTTCCAGACGGGGAAGGTCAGCAGAGGAATCATCAGCGGCCTCGTCTCTTTGATTTGGCATTTCAGCAACAGTCTAGACATTTAAATTACTCCGTAACTCAACAGAGCTTCGAGAAACTGGTCATTTTGTTTCGTATGTAACGATGCATACAACAACATTAAGAGATGCAGTTATCGGTTAATCAATCCATTACTCAACTGACAGAAAACTGCAACTACTGCATTTTCATCATTTGATCAATCATTTTATTTTTTTAAGCAAAAATGCCACACGTGACAGTTCAATCTATTCAAATGTGAGGATTTGCTGGTTTTCTTTGTCATATGCGATAGTAAACTTAATACATTTGGGTTTTGATGATCAAATGAAACAAGAACGCCGACTACATCTCCTAGTGGTGTTGGAAATTATGTGTTAATACGCGTCTTGTTTCTTGATTTAAATCGAGAATCAGCGGACTAATCAGTGAAAATATGTTAGTTGCAAATGTGCCAACATGGCACAATGTGATTAGACTGTGATGGATGATGGATACAAATACTGCAGGTACTGCCTTTAAAATGTTACAGCAAATATTTAATTGAACCAAATGTGAAAGTACTCATAATGTAGAATGACACATTTTATGACTTAAGTGTTACATTATTGGATTATAACTATTGATGCATTCAATGTGTAAAAGGCTTTATATACTGCTGTATCATCTTAACCTATAAATAATAAATTCACGTATTTGTCAGTATTCATGTGCAAAGTAACAAACTAAATGTAGTGGAGTAGAAAGTACAATATCGCCCCTTATGTATGGTAAAGTAATAAAGTACCTCAAAAATACAAGAAGCATAAAAATGGCACCGTGACGAAACATTAGACACTTTTTTAGAGGCCAACTTACCTGTCGTCGGTATTTTGGTGAATTTGTTGAGACAATGTCAATAATGTAGGTTGCTGACAGAAACACAACAACAACATGTATGTTGGTAGCGAACAGCTGAGTTTATGTACCTGCTGTTTAAAAGTTTCACACGTCACCAACCGTCAAGTTTAAATCCGGGATGAACCATTCAAATCGAGAAAAAAAAAGGGGGGGGGGGGTCAAAACGACAGACTTTGTTGTCGTCTTAACATATTGATCTAAGCGTGTTCGTGCGACTCCACCGCGACAGGAAACGAGCAGCACAAGAACGTGTCAAGCGGTTGACTTTGACCGACTTCTGCTGCGCTGAACACAGAAGGCGAACGACTTCATTTGGTTTGGTCCGCGCTCCAGTCGAAACGGCGGGCGGCCTCTCGTGCGGTTCCTGCTGCTCGTCCCCGCCCCCCGTCCCCGCCCCCCCGTCCCCGCCCCCGCCAGTCAGCAAACACCGCAGCGCGTCACTGCGTTTGAAAGAAAACTCGCACCTTGTTCCGCGGCGTGTTCTTCCACCGTAGTTCTGGAAAGAGAGAGAGATGTGGCGCGTTTGCACGACGCGGGTCCATTGTGAGACGCGCGCGGCTGGAAGCGGCCTGGTGTCCTGTGAACCAGGAGCTTCGAGAACAACAGTGGACACAGACGCACAACAAGGCCCCTCCTTCACACAAACACTGCTGCCACTGGTGCGTTTGTCACCACAAACAAACCCCGTGTAGATACCATTTATGTGCCATTTAAAAACCTCTGCAATTCTGTCTGTAAAATCTCTGAGCACGACAACAACTTTGAAGCACATCAAATATAAATGAAATAAATCAACCGTTGATTCATGGTGCATGGCAGCATGTGGTCTCAACGAACTGTACTATTTTGTCCCTAAACATTTAAAATTGGACTTTCACACTGACGCAGGGAAGAGAAAATGGACAAAGATGGTAACTGTATTGCAAATTATTTATAACTGCAAAATGTTGTGTAACAAACTGTTTTGATAAATACAAGCATTTAACAAAGCCTTATCTAAAAAAAGTTGACCTTCCATCACAGCCACAATACACAAATAGATATGATCATATTTTCATTAGAAAAAACAAAACAAAAACAAAACATGTCCCAAGCATATTTATAGATTTGCATATTTCAAAATATTGAACACCATTAAATTTGTTTTAAAATAACAAGGATAACTAAAATAAAAATGATGGTTTCACACTTAATTTGTCTTTTTCCTCACTTGAGCCGCTACTGTATGTACATATAGTGTCTCGTAACATTAAAGCAAACCAAAAGGAAAGTAAGTGCTGAAAGCAGGGCTGTGTGAAGAGAGCAGCATGCCCGAATTGTTTCTCGGACAACTTGGTGTCCTCCTATGAAAACTAGACAAGAAATCAATGTCACATTTTTAGTCAATTGTTTTGAAGGAACAGCAAAAAAAATAAAAACTAAAAAAATAATTTGTAAGCCGTTTGATTTCTACAGGAGAAAACCGATTTCCCTTTCATGGGGAACTCGCCAATGTCACAAAAGAAGCTGCTTCAATGGTTTCTCTGCATTCAAGCCTTGTATTCGAGAGCTGCGAGAGTCTTATTGTGAGAGCAGGCGAAGGAGCGTCTACTGAATGAAAATGAGCAAATTAATGAATGCAATCTTCTGTTCCCAGCCACACAACATACAGCCTCTCTTTCATTCATACGCCAACAAAACTGCACAAAAAAACATCTCTAAAATAATAACAAATTCAGGACTTCACTCATGTTTGCCTCAATGCTTCAATTCAGTAAACGACTGTGCTGCAATATGAACCAACCTCGGCATTACTGACCAGGTAGTGCACTTTGGCACGGCTTTATTCTGTTTTTCCATTAAGCTTATTTGTTCTCTTCTCTGGCCAAACTCAGAGACCCATTTTTACCTGCTATTATCTTGGAATCTGTATCTAGATGCGTTATCTGGATAACTAATAAGCAGTCTTGTTATTCTCTTTATTCTGCCTGCATTATGATCAGCTCATCAGATCTTAATATGCAAAATAGGTACCCAAAGCAACATGTCTTATGTCAAGGAAAGCGATGCTGCTGTATGGACTCAACTTCTTTTTACTTTGCAGAGGAAAAGGCGATTTTGTAGCAAGAAGAGACGTAGCTTTGACGACATCAGCAAGACAACAGCAAGTTGATGTGGTCAAACAGGGGTGTCCCGGTGGGATAGGGGTTTAAGGGGGAGACTCCAAACAGCAACGTCCTTTGTTGCATGTTGTTCCCCACCTCTCAATTTCCTGTTGTCATCACTCAACTGCCTAATAAAAAGCATAAAATCCCCCCAAAAATACAATCGGATTCCATAGCAATGTGTTCTGTGTGCACTTACACATAGCGTTAACATGCGCTGTTCCATACCCAGATCAGATAGCCAAAAACAGCCTGCACGTTAATGTCAACTTAATGTGAGAATCAACATTTTGGGATTTGGCACGGATGTCACTGTGGCTCCCGATTTCATTTCAGTCCCTACAAAGAACTGCTTAGTGCATGTAAACACAGGCTCTGTATGCTTGCGCTGCAGCTCTAATATAACCATGACTTCTGCGAAAGCAAAGGTTACCTGGTCATTGAGCAGACGCAGGTTAATGCGAGTGCCAGCTAAAGTGGGATTATCTAGAAAAGGAACCAGCCCAGTATAAAGGAGAAGGTGAGGTCATAGTGCAGTCAGTCTGTTGTCTGTGCTATGATAACATCATTTGTCCTGTGTTTTACAAACACACACAAATACAGACGCACTAAGGTCAAAGCAGGTGTGCACAACACACTGTCCTGCTAAGAGTCTTTGAGCATGTTGATGCGTGCGAAGATCTTGAGTGCAGGTCCCAGTTTAATGTTCATGGTGCTCATGAGGTGGTCCTCCTTTAACAGGAGCAAGGCCTGTCCATCAATCTCCTGAGAGCGAAACTCGTCTGCTATCTCCTGACAACCTGCATGAACAGCGGAGGAAGGAGTACAAGTTGCAGTTAGTCACACGTAAAACAGGACTCATAAGAAAAAAAAAAAAAAAAGAGTCTGTAATGCTTTACGAGTGTGCGTCCTGAACAAACAGGGGTCTGTGTTTACTCTGCTGACCTGGCAGTGAAAGGATGAACTCATAAACTTCTTCCACGTTCCACTTGGTGGGGTCGTTGGGTAAGAAGTGCAGGCACAGTGAAGGCGCATCTCTCCCAGCGCAACCATCCTTGTCCGAGGCCCTGCTCGGATGCAGGTGGACAGGGACCTGAGCTGGGGCCGGAGCAGGAGCCAGAGGTCCTGAACTGGCAGCTGACAGGGGAGACGGCGGCTCCTCGTAGCTGGACATGTCCGAACACGGGCTGGACTCCTCCTGACTGGGCTGTGAGGGATGCGGTGAGGATACAGAACCGCCCAGATTCTGCTGCGGCGAGGGGGACAGCTTCTGAAAAGGGGAAAAAAAATAAAAAGTTGGCCATGACATCAAGGCTCGGCATTTCAGAAATGAATGGCTCACCAGTAAAACACTGCCATGTCCAACACAAAATCCCAGCAAAGATTAAAGAGGCAATAAGTAAGATTTATAATGTACAACAGCTTCAAATTAGTATAATACACCTGCAGAGAGTTGATAGGGTTGTTGGATCGATACCAATGGCTCGACAATTACTTTGTCAGGTGCTGATGCCTCTGGATTATAAAACTCACTTCCTGGTCCAAAGATGAAACAAAAGCACCCCCCACTGGAGGTTCAAGACCCAACCTTGGAGGCATTACATAATTCAAAACATTTTGGCTACAAAACCTGAAACTACTGCTCTCCCGCCGGGGGGGGGGGGGGGGGGGGGGGGGGGGGGGGGGGGGG
>JAVQJF010030688.1:0-11457 GCA_036023855.1 Gadopsis marmoratus | reverse complement strand
TAGAATGGGAGCCAGAGCCTTCAGCTACCAAGCTCCTCTCCTGTGGAACCAGCTTCCAGTCTGTGTTCGGGAGACAGACCTCCTCCTCACATTTAAGAGTAGGCTGAAGACTTTCCTCTTTGATAAAGCTTATAGCAGGGCTGACTCAGGTGAGCCCTGAGCCCCCCCTTAGTTATGCTGCTATAGGCCTGGACTGCTGGGAGACATCCCATGATGCACTGAGCGCTCTCTCCTCTCCTCTTCTCCATCTCCATCTGTATGCACTCTTATCCCATAAATGCTTGTTACTAACTCTATTGCTTCCCTTTCTCTCCTCTCTCTCCTTCTGCTGCTGTCTGCAAGTGTTTCTATATGTATGTGTGTATATGTATGAATATATGTATGTATATGTGCATATGTATATGTATGTATATGTATATGTATGTATATATATGTGTATGTATGTGTATATATATATTTAAGTATTTTATTTGAATGTAATTCTGCTTTCTGTTAATAGTAGAATAAAGTGAAGGTAGGAGCTGCTATTGGATTGTGACAGATGGCATTGAATCACTAAAGACTATCCCCAACTCTCCCAAAACGTTTTTATTACCCTCCCTTCAGCAAAAAATAAAAAAACACATATCCCTCCACCTTTTCTGATGCCCTCACTCCAAAATACTGTCGTACAGTAGAAATCACAAACACATCTGTATTTTAACTGACCTGAACCAGTTAGTGAGGGTCATCATGACATACAGCGAGGCCAGGAAGAAGACAAAATGGAAGAAGAAGTAGCTGTAAGCTACTCTCAGGGTTTCGTTGTGAATGACCTTCTGACAGCCTTTATTCTCGTCATCAATCACAAACTCCTCCTCAGCTGAAAAACAAGTGAGAACATCATCACCTGCAGCAGAGAAGCCCTATGAGGACACTCCCAGCAACACATGGAGGGAATAAACCAAATATAATGAGACTGCGCAAACACTGCAGGAAAGAGCAAGAAAAGCTAAACTGGTGCTTAATTTTTATCTGTCAAAACAAACCAAATTCTCCATTATTTTGATTGTGTTTGCAGATGTTTGTGTTAAACTGTTGTGAATGTCGAGTGCACACTTGTTGAAGGCAAAAATGTGAAATCCAAAACAACTAAGAACATTTTTCTCCCTTAAAAGCTGAACAAGACGCTTTGTTATTGCTGCAGCTGATTTAGATTTTGATATGTTTCTTTGTTACGTTCGGAATGAAAGCTAAGAAAACGCTGTGGCATTAAAGACACCTGTGGAGTTTTACTTTCAGTGCTTCTCAGCAGAACACAACAAATGTGCCCCTCATAAGGCGAGCACCTTTCAGACTGCATGCGTACACACCTTCTTCTTCCTCGGGGCAGCAGAAGCAGCAGGTGGCTTTCTGGAACTCATAGCGGTAAACTTTAATCATCCAAAAGGGGCCGAACACCTCTGCCAGGTAGGAAGCTTCGTTGCTGGAGAAAAAACGATTTGAACACATTTGTCACCACATAATGTAAATAAATAAATGGAGTTTGTCATGTTGCATCACGGTGTGGTTAATGAAGTCGTCACACTTTATATTAATTTACATAAATATTCTATGTCTACTCACCATGCAAAGAGGACACAGCAGTACATGATGGCAGCTCCCAGTATGGCCACAGCGTTGCCTTCGTTCTGGATGCCATCTTGTCCCACGCTGGGGTAACAGACGGTCATGTTCATGCCCTGATACAGCACTGACACACAGAGGAACACGCTATCAGTCGCTTCATGTAGCAGTTTGTTGCTGGTTTGTGTCGCGTTCGGTCTCTCTATGGAAATCAACTAGTGGCTGTTTGTGTTGAAACCAGTAGAATACTTCCAACACAAAGATCCATATTACTGTGTGATCTGGAACAAGAAGTATTCTCTGGAAAAGTGAAAACACAGTACGACAGCGACAGACTCTACAGACACTAAATAAATGTTTTCAGATTTCCTCATTTGGAGAAAAGTGTTTTTGATTCCAAAACAAAGAAAACTAGCTGAAAGTAAAGACAAGTAACTGCAGGTGACAGCGAGATGAACATGATCCACAAAAATACAAACTGAATTTATTGTGTGGTATTAAAATAAAGTAGTATTCATGGTATGTTAATGAAAATGCTGAATTAAAGATAAACCTGAGGATTAATTTAAAATCAAATGCAGCCATTTGATATCAAATGTAATATTTTTAAAGTCAGACATAATCTTAAATGCAGTTTTTCTACCTGTGAGACTTTTTTTAACTACAATTATAATCTGTAGCCACCACACTGAATGCCAAGATAAGCCTGTAAAAGCACGGGGATGAAATACCGGTAGGTTAGAATGGACGGAACTCGTTGTTGGGAGGAACTTCTATGAGAGCAACAAGGGCCACGTTGGATTCAACATTGGATATATTATGGTTTATGCTCGCCATCTATAGGGGTATAAGAAATGTATAGTATGCAATCTAAATGAAGTCTCTTCTGCCAGAAACTTAGCAAACAAAATGCAGCTGTGTACAGATTCTATATTTGTATTTTATGTCCTTTTTCAAATCAATTAAATTCAATTTTATTTCTATAGCTCTATATCATAACAGAGTTATCTCATAGCACTTGTTAATATAGAGCAAGTCTAGACCAACTCTATATGTATAGACCCAATATTTCCACCAGGAGCAGCACTAGGAGACAGTGGCAAGGAAACACTGCCTTTAACAGGCAGAAACCTCGAGCAGAACCAGAACCAGAACCAGAACCAGAACCAGGCTCTGGGTGGGCTTTTTGTCAATAAACTTAGTTTTTTCCTTTTTAATGAGAAAATGTGCCACAAGTGTCATTTTCTTCTTTCTTTCTCCTTCATTTGTTCCTAAGAACATCCTTTATTCCTTCCTCTGCACACTCTCTGGAGTGAACACAGCACTCACAAATATGTACTGTGTGCTCACACACACAGAGAAACAGTAGTTTCAGTGGATTCCTGAGAGACGTTTTGTGTGTTGTGGATGAAAACGTAACCTGAGCAGAGTGAAAACACACACTCGGATCAAGAGTTGTTAAGAGAAAGAGAACATGTCCTGCTCTTTGAGTTGCACTCGAGACTAATTCTTCTTCTCAGAGGCATAAGGATTATTGTGTGTGTTACGGTGAGGTCATAGAGCAGAATAAGGCTTCTGGGGACAGACTAGGCAAACAAAGACACACACACAGACACACACAGGCAGACAGGTGAAGGGCCCCTGAATTAAAGCAGGTGTGTGTGTGTGTGTGTGTGTGTGTGTGTGTGTGTGTGTGTGTGTGTGTGTGTGTGCGGTTCACGGTCTGGACTCGGAGTACATATTTTCTCAACAAGTTTCTACAGCGTCCTGCTCTGCCCTGACTCTCTCTCACACACACAGAACGCCTCCGGACAGCAGCCTGTTACATACAAAGGAGATGAGAACACACTTTAGTAACATGTAACAGCACTAAAGGAATATTCCACCACGTGTGTTATTTGTTGTGCTATTTAGTTTTGGTATTAAGATGGTTTGAGAGGTTTTGATTCTGGGTGACCATTTGTATTGATTGGAACTAGGACTGTAATTAGAATGCATTATTTATTCATTTGCAGATGATTTGACTTATTTGATCAATTATTTGGTCTCTAAAACCAGTATAGAAACCAGTAAAAGAAATGCCCATCACAGTTACATAGAGTCCAAGGAGAGTCTTTGACTTTGACCAACAGTTATAATGTAACACAAAGAAAACATTTGAGAAGCTGGAACCATCAAAGTCTGCATTTTTTTTGAAAATATTTATATCCTTCCATAAATTCTCAAGTAATAGAGCCTTTTTAAATTTTAGTTAAATTTCCGTACGTTTTCTGCGACTGATTTTGTCTCTGTGTCTCTAACTCAACCCTAAAACGAATATACAGTTTCACACCCGACAAATCAATTACTGTTGATTCTGAAACATTTTGTAGCAGCTAGAAACATCTGCAATGCCAACACAATCTGCATACGGCCAGTTACAGTATACTACTTTTTGTATAAAACAACAACATGCTGCACTTTGTGTGTTCAGCAGGACAAGCTGTGTGAGAACACATGTAATGATGCTGCCAGGCCGTGTTCCTGTGTTATTATGTTGTCAGTGGATCTGTGAGGAATGTGAAACAAATATCCTTCAGTCTGCACTCACCACAGGCCACCAGCCCAGCAGGCAGCATGTCGGGGCACATCTCACCCAGATTATCTGTGTGTGTGTGTGTATACATCTGTATTTGCATGTGTGCCATCAAGACGTAAACCCCAGATAAGACTGAAGTTGTTGGTCAGCATGTTGTTTTCACATCCAGCAGACTCACAGCAACATCAGCATTCATCTGGAGTCATTGTGAGTCCCATATTCACTCTCTTATAGCTCTCTTTAGCTTCTAAATGCTGCACGATGTTCAGAAGCTACTCTTTGTCTGTTTGGCGTTGGGCAGGTAATGGACACATAACCAAAGCACTAACACTACGAGCTGAAAGGCCCCTTTCACATTACACCTACAGTAGCCATTTGACCCATTCCTCACATAGGAATATTACTGCAGATGTAAAGAAATAAAAATTTCACTTGCAGTCAAAAAAGGAGGATTACAAGTAAAGTGGACTGCATGTGTGCCAGCTTCTTCCTCTCATTTCATATGTTTTTCTTTTAATCCACCTTGTTCCAGTTGGACAGAGACCATGTTCAGCATCTCAGTGCAGCTGCAGAGACCTGTGCCTGGTTGGATAGCGTACCTTTCTCTGGGGGCCGGCTGGACAGCGCAGAGAAAGTGAGGTACATGACGTAACAGCTGATGATGGAGGCTTGAAGGAGCCCCGAGCGAGGCTGCTCTGCAGGGACGGAGACAGAGAAAGTCAGAATACAAACTATAACACACACACTTCAAAAAATGGAACGTAACGTAACGTACTCAGATCCTTAACTTATCAAATGTAGAAACACCAGGTGAAGTCATAGTATTAAGCTGAAACATGCACTCCATGTATCCATCAAGGGTAAAACTACTGATAGTGAGAAGAATTGATAAGATAATAATAACCCTTTATTAGTCCCTCAGTGGGGTAATTGCAGTGCTACAGCAGCAACTGTAGTTCTATTATAGAGGTAGATTTTGGAGTTAATTAGGGTTATTTTTGGTCTTGTCATCTTATAATTTTCATTGTAAATCCGTAAAAACAGAAAACAACCAGCTTAAATGAATTGGTAATAAAAACCCCAGATCTGGAGATGGTTTGTCTTTACAACTCTTTACATACGACTGGACAAAATCCATATGCTGATGAAGACATGTGATGAAAAGCTCCAGAGATTTTTCTCTCCAACATCAAAGTCATGAAGCTGAGACGAGGCTGATTTCTTCCTGAAACGTTTGAGTTTTACTGCCAACAGCTGTGCAACATCCTAACCTGCACAGTCACAAGTTCCTTCAGCTGTCACAGAAATATGGTGGATTAAAAAACTAACATGTTACATTCTCCCAAATGAACAAATGGACTTAGTTACAGCTGCTTTCAGAGGTGAATGTATGTTTCAATCATTAAACCCAGACATGTGCAGACAGAGAAGGTTAACGTTTGTTTTTCAAAGGGAGAAACACATAATTTTAACTTGCATCTAATTATTGTTATCTGCAGCAGCGCTGGTTTCAACAGCATGGTTGCATAGCTGCAGATGGAGTAAATGTTATTTCTCTGCTGAGAATCAATGACAGACATGCAAGTGTGCTTCATCAACTCACTCTGCTTCACGCACGGTGTGATGGCAATGAAGGACATGAGGCCGCAGAGTCCCAGGTTGACCCACAGCAGCGCCTTGTTGAACTGACAGGCGATGGGGTGCGTGTAGTACTTGTACATGAAGGTGAAGGCCATGGTGGCGATAGTGTAGAAGAAAAGGGTGGCGCACATCACCGCCAGGTACCAACGCTTGTTCTCTGCTGCTCCGGTCAGCCTGAGAGCAACAGGGAGGACAGAGAGGGATCAGCTTCACAGCCATCCTGCACTGAGTTTTAGAATAATGGTTGTGTTTTTAGTAATGTTTGATATCACAAAAATATGTGATTTAACGTAAATGAAGTTTGGTGATAAGTCAAGGTACAAGTGATTTATTTATGATGTTTTAAAAGTATTTCTTAGCATATTTTGAGCATTTGTCTTGTTTTTTCCTCATGAATTTACTGCACTTGGTTGAATGAAAAACATCATTCACCTGTATGCCGTGATAGTTCTTCATTCCAAAGTGAGAATTCATGCCATGCAATTACATCTTAAAGCCAACTTTCAAACTATTCAGATGACATAAGTTTGTGTTTGTAGAAAAAGTATGAAATTCAATTGAAGATTGGTGTGTGTGTGTGTAACAAAGTTACATGTGTGCATCTGCCTTGGAAAAGGTCCTGAATGAATAAATCCTCTTAGAACTGCCGCGTCGCAGCAGAGACGACACAACATGGATTGAACACAGATTATGACTTAAGGATTTCCTATAATACCTCTATTTACTGGATATTTATGTATACCTACTAGAAATCATTCAAAATTGATGCATTTTTTACTTTTTTGATGATCCTTTAACCAACAAAATATGTGTAAAAGTCTATATGTGGTTTTTGGAGTAATTTGATTGGCTGTAGCTCCTGTCACTGTTTGTTTAAAGTTAATCACCATCAGATGTGTTGCTAGGGTGTGGCCTATGTAACACTGTTGAAGAAGGCCTGAGGGCTGAAGCTGAATTAAAGAGAAATGCAATTGGAGCCACACTCTGCTCCCGTCATCACTGAACCTCTTCTGCCGCCATTATACATTCCCTCCGCCTCAAACCTTAGTCACACAGCTACAGAGTTCCTTTATTATCTCCAGTTGATTTACAACCTTTTTCAAATTAAGCAATATCCACTTGTGATCCATCATCACCAGGTCAAACCAAGGTCCCTTTTTAATTTGAATAACTTAGAGGGATGAAAGTATCCACACACGAGAGAAAAGCAGGAAATAAGAATAAAGTCTGAAAAAATAATTCTAATTTTGTGCCCAAGACTCCTTTATGGCAATATTGGCTTTACCTTCAGGCACACTATTAGGCCAAAGGTATGTGGACACCTATACATTAGTCTTTCCTGGCTGCAGGGATGTGCTCCCATTCAGACACAAGAGCTACAACACTGATGTTAGGTGATCATGTCTGGCTCATTCCTCTTCATCCCAGAGGTGTTGGAGGTCAGGACTCTGCAGTTCTTCCACACCAAACTGGGAAAACAATTTCTTTATGGAGCTGCTTTGTGCATGTGGGCATTGTCATTTTGAAACAGAATCTGTTAAATCAAAGCTGGAAGAACACTATTATGCTGTATCGTCAAGAGTAATGGAGCCTGGACCACAAACAGCCCCAGACCAAAAGTACACAAATGTAAGTGGACAGGTCTGTCCACTTACCTTTGCCCATGCAATTATCATATTACAATTTTCAGAAATGTTCTATGTCATGATTGATGTCACTATCACAATATAAAATGATATATATGGTGATATAATGTTATATTTATATGACCCACTCACTCACTCACCAGTTCTTGTTCCAGGTGTGTGCAAAAGCTGTGATGAGGATGAGCTGGATGAGGATGAAGGCAAATCCTCCCACCACACCAACATAATGCCAAGCTGAGGGTGTGAAAAAGAAGTATGGTGATCCATAAAGTTTGATTTACTTCAGGCAAGTGGAAGAGGGAGAGGCAAACAGAGAAAAGCAAGTTGTAAATCGTAACTCTGATATCAGGCGTGTTTCACCATCATATTTATTGTTCCCAAACAAAGTGGAATCAAGCTGCAGAGATTTATGGTTCAGTAATTCACAGCAGTGTATCAGTCAGTCTCTGCTGCCATCTAGCAAGATTCAGAAAGAGGTGCGCCACACACGTCACATTTACTGTCACTGGATTCATGTTCAGAATCAGGTTTGTTACCAAGAAGGTTGGTGCATAACAATAAGTAGATAAATCAAGTACTGTAAGTCAAGAAGCATATATTTAAAATTGCTAATAAGTTATGAAAAATTATCATAAAAATCCTTAAAGTATGTACAATATGATTTACCTGGGATGTTTTTTAAGAATATTTGAATTGTGCAAGATTTTCTGAGAGAAAAATGTTCCTCACCATGCAAGAAGGACTCTGTAGGGATGAAGAAGGCGGCGGTGCACATCCCCAGCAGGGTGATGAGCTTCAGGAACCAGAAGCTGCAGGAGCAACACGAGGAGAGAGAACACCTGAAGATTTGAACTGGCGTTCCCTCTGGATTTGTAATTCACATTTTTATTTATTTATCCATTATTTTGGCCCTGAACTTTTTATAACTTTTATTTATAACTTTTTTATTTTGCTCTGCTTGTTCTTTCTGCACACATAAGTCTGTGTAATCAAAAATTCAAGTCAAAATACCTGTACATTTTATCGTTAAAGTTTGCACATGACAACAGCTCTTGTGTAAAATCAGATTTAGTCTCAACCTCCCTCCCAACAGCACCTGTGTGACTGTGTGGTCTTTAAGAGTCTGGGTTGCTCCCTGACCATCCTACAGACCACTAACCCTTGCCATAGACCCTGAAACCTTTCACCGTGGCAACGATAACACAGATTTATATCAGAGAGGGCCAGCAAATCCAGTTGGGCAAATCCTAATCTGAGCTTCGTCACGGAAAGTGTGACAACAAAGGGCTTTAAATAGAGCATCCAGGCCGGGCCTGTGTGAGCAGAGGGTGAAATCCCTTCCAGACTGTAGTGAAGTATTTACACATTTACACACAGTAGTTCAAGAGAGGTGCAAACACTTCTGGGTGGGATGAGGTACAATCTAAATATTCTGATTCAGGGAAATGACAAAAGGGGTTAGGTTTATGGAACCTAATCAGAAATTCATAGATAATAGGAATTTATTTATTTTCTTTCCAAGCTTCATTTAGGATTTTTAGGGCAGGAAGAGTGAATGTGTGTCAGGATTAAAGTGTCCTCCAGTTTTGTGGTTAAGGGAATTTGATGTTTCTACAGAAAATGAAAGACGGTGATGTGTTCAACCAACCTAACCCTATTAACCCTGTTTGTCAACAGGACTAATAAAAGGCTTACACATTTCATGATATCAGGTTTGAATTTATGCCATTTAATTAGTAGTTTTGTTTTTTGAGTCATGCCTGTTGTGCTGCTGCTCATGGGCAAGAACAAAAGTCTAAAACTGAGCAGTGTTGCATTCACTGTTTTTCTGAAACAGAATAATTTGTATAGTGTCATTTCTCTGAATCACGTGTAATTACATCCATAATCTATCATCCTCTTTTTTATTATCCATAATAATAACAAAAACTAACGCAATGATGATGACAGTGTCTCGGTTCAGGAGGAACATGTTGGAAACTCTGCATCACTGACCCGTTGTGTATGAGCGCTCTGAAGTCCTGACTGGACTTCACATCTATGAGGAAGATCGCCATCATCAGGTAGAAACAGGAAGTACCAAAGCAGACTCTGTAGACCGCCGAGTAGCCCACCAGCATCTCACAGTGGCCTCCGCCATGTGCCTGATCACACACCATGTTGAAGAAAGGCACCTGAAACACACACACACACCGTATTCTACCACTGCATCCATGCATGTGTGTCTGGGTGAAGATGTCAGAGGTCAAATTTAATGATGATGAAAAATGTCTTAAATTCAATTCAGTTTTATTTATATAGCGCTATATCATAACAGAGTTATCTCATAGCACTTTTTAATATAGGGCAAGTCTAGACCATTTATTCTTTCATTAAATGAAAGAAGTTCACGGAAGACACCACCCTCATTGGGCTCATCTCTGGTGAGGATGAGTCCGCCTACAGGTGGGAGATTGACCATCTGGTGACTTGGTGCAGCCTGAACAATCTGGAGCTCAATGCTCTGAAGACAGTGGAGTTGGTAGTGGACTTCAGGAGGAGCGCAGCCCCACCCTCCCCCATCACCCTGAGTGACTCTCCAGTCAGCTCTGTGGAGTCCTTCCACTTCCTGGGCACCATCATCAGCCAGGACCTCAAGTGGGAGCTGAACATCAGCTCCCACAGCTGTACTCCTGCGGCAGCTGAAGAAATTCTGTCTGCCAAAGACAATGATGGTGCACTTCTGCACCACCATCATTGAGTCCATCCTCACCTCCTCCATCACCATCTGGTACGCTGCTGCCAAGGACAAGGACAAGGGCAGACTGCAGCGTATCATTCGCTCTGCTGAGAAGGTGATTGGCTACAATCTTCCTTCTCTTGAGGACCTGTACACCTCCAGGACCCTGAGGCCTGCAGGAAGGATTGAGGCTGACCCCTCTGACCCCGGACACAAACTCTTTGAATCTCTCCCTTCTGGCAGGAGGCTGCGGTCCATCAGGTCCAAAACCTCACGCCACAAGAACAGCTTCTTCCCGTCTGCAGCTGGTCTCATCAACAAGGACGGACTCCCCCACTGACTCGGTCACTAATACCCCCATAACCCCCCCCCCAAGAGGGCGCTACACGTTATAACGCAAGCCCCAAGACGATCTGTATTTGCACACTGTGACCATTGCACATCCCGCAGCTAATGCTTGCACACCTTGCACAAGTGTATAGCTCTACTATTCATATTCTGTACAGTTTGTTTCAAAATTTCATCTTTATTTTATCTTATTTTACTTAATTTTTATCTTATTTTACTTATTTTTATATATTTCATTGTTCCAACACACCACAGCAAATTCCTGTTATATGAAAATGTACTGGTTCTGATTCTGAATCTCTCACACTCTCTGACTCGCTCTCTCTCACTATTTTTTCTGTCTCTACCCAACCAATCGAGGCAGATGACCGCCCGGTTCTGGTTCTGCTCGAGGTGTTAGCTAATTTGAACAATTTTTACTCTATATACTGGCTGGTTGTTTATAATTAATTATAGTTTGTATTAATAATCACAATCTGCAAAGTAACTAGTTACAGCTGTCAGATAAATGTAGTGGAGTAAAAAGTGTAACATTTCCCCTAGAAATATAGTTCAGCGTAAAGTAGCAAAAAACAGAAAAGTTATGTTTGGCTTCTTCATGTTCACCCACATGAAATGATGGCCTTTGTATTTCCTGTTTGTCGTCCTGTCTGTTCTACTGGTCGACCTGCAGCCAATCACAAACCATCTTGAGGTGTTTAAGGACCGTTTCCTGCTCCCTGCCTATAAACTCCAGATGTATTTTTAAGCGGAGATATTTGTGTCAGGACTTTTGTACAGAATGATTATACAGTTGTGTTGCCAAATCAAATCAAATCAAATCAAATTTTATTTATATAGCGCTATATCATAACAAAGTTATCTCATAGCACTTGTAAATATAGAGCAAGTCCAAGCAAACTCTATATCTACAGACCCAA
>JAVQJF010030686.1:0-30409 GCA_036023855.1 Gadopsis marmoratus | reverse complement strand
CCCCCCCCCCCCCCCCCCCCCCCCCCCCCCCGGGGCGAGGGGATCTTTGGCGAAGGAGAACCCAGGTGGCTGCTGCAGTGCTGCGGGGCCACCGAGCAGGAAGTGATGGCCGTGCTCATGAGCCCGTGCGAGGGCTCGAATTGGAGCAGAATAAATAACCGTGTGCAGTGTAAACAGGGCCCCCGCACTGAGCGCAGCGTGCCGAGCATACAGATGACGGTGAGCCCAGGGGCTCTCGAGTTTTCAGGCTCTATCTGTCCTCCCCAAACTGCACACCCTCAGTGATCTCTGGTCCCTTTCTGTCCAATTACCCCCCGTCTGTGACTGCCCACTTCTCACTCTTTGAGTCTCTTCTCCCTGTGCATTTTGGGACGTTTCTGTGCTTTCAATTGCAACGTTGCAGCAAGAAATAAGAGATCATTTTGAGTGTCAACAAACATAGATTTGTATTGTGTGAAGCACCACAGATCACGGATTGTATAAGACCAATGCATTGACACAGCAGCACGGTAGGATGTGTTCATAAATAATGCGTGACCTGTTCCAGATAATATTCTGCTCTGCTTTAAAATATGCTGGAAAGAGAAACAGGGATTGGTTTAGTGGGTGCCGAGCTGGCTATCCCAGCGAGGAGTGTTATCTTTTAATTTGAAGCAAGATAAATGGTCTGTCCCAGGTGAGTTATGGCTTCACATGCCTGCTAACTGTGGCACGTCTGGAGGAGATCGCAGGTTTCGAAAGTGTCCCCTCAGGAATGTGCAGTGAATCGGTCACATTTTCTTTCCTCGGCTGAACGAAGAGCCTTGGCGACAGGTCAGGATGGAGTCCGTGCGTGCGTTGGGATTGGTCAGTTCCAGGTGGGGGGCGGGGCATGAGTGGGCGCGCACATGCCGCTTGCATGTAGCTGGACTAGAAAACGGGGTCTGGAGCGTCACACCCGTGTCGTAATGATCTACATTTCTCATTAGAGCAGCGCCTCACTCGCGTCCCTGTTCCTTCCTTCCTTCCGTCCTTCCTTCCTAGTAATCGGACTGAGAATCAATGTTGTCTAGGCGACGGAGGGAGGCGTGTGAGGGGGAACCAATCATTTTCATGGCCACTGCTAAGGACAGAGAAGTGCTAGAGTCCCTTAAAGGGGGGGCACACAGCATCCCGTCAGCTGTAGCTGCTGAATATGCTGTCTTCGAGGCTAAGGAGTAGTTTAATAAAACACGTGTATTAAACAGCGTTTGAACGGTAGAAGCCCTGAAGACGCCCCGGGCTCCGTGAAATCACAGCGTGATCTGCATCTGCGCACACACGCAAACAAACACACACACACACACACACACTCGGACAGAGGAAAACAACTACGGGGCCATGTCTGTCGTCACATTGGGGCCATGTCTGTCGTCACATTGCATGGCATTATACACAACGTCAGCAGGGACGGACACACCGCAGCGTCGGCCTTCATGTGCCCGGGCCGGGGCTTTGGTTTGCGTGCGGCCCGGAAACAGGGGAAGTGGCCCATGATGTGTGACATTCTGCACCAAGGGACAACTGCAGCGTGCACCTGGCCTGTTACTGCTTCAGCACCACGGAGAGCTCTACCATCAGCAGAGGGAGCAGTGTGTGTGTGTGCGTGTGTGTGTGCGTGTGTGTGTGTGTGTGTGTGAAGGGTAGTAGCTATTTGAAAACCTGGCTGCGTCCCAAGAGCAGAATGAACATGCATCACTTCTCTGTCAGAGCAAACAGAAGACGGACGGACCTGGAAGACGGCACTGACACGCCAGCGCGCTGACAATGCAGCACCGTGGGAGACGCAGCAGTCTCCTCTGACGCCTGGAGGTGGCAGTAGCGGCTAGCGTGCGTGTTACGGACGGTGTCTTAATGTTAGACAGTGTCACCCGCGCGCACTACAGCGTTATGCACAATGCACGTTCCCACATGCCGCAAAGCTTACACGTGCCCTCGCGCATGGACGCAGGTGCTGACAGCGGAGAGGAAAGATGTTAAAAATGGTATCTTGACTCGCTCAACGCTCCTCCCACTGACTCGGTCAGTCCAAGCCAGCCACTGCTGACTGTTGGATTATTCATCTCTCCGTGTCCAACCCCACTTTAGTTACATAAGTCTGCCTCTGGGGGAACTGGAATAAGAATGAAGTGGATTTAAGCAGCCAAGGGGAAGCCATCTAAGTCTCTTGTGTGCTCTGTGTGTGTGATGATGTGGGGGGGAAGTGGGCTTTCTTGGTGTCACGCTCGTCGAAGGCTTGTGCGTGTGCAGTTGCATGCTTGATTGATTGAAGTGGAGGAGGTTGGTTAGATGGGATGTTTTACGATGCCGATAGAACGCCAGGAAGGAGAAGCACGTCTGCAAAGTGTGTTGTTTATGGGAGGAATGATGAGTGCATGGCGGCCAGCACAGCCCACACTAACTTGCTTTGCGCAGGTATGTTAGTATCTCATGTGTTCTCCACACACACACACACACACACACACACACACACACACACACACACACACACACTGCCTCTGTCTGCATCATGAGACTCGGGCTGAAACGTCATCTCAAGTGCACATTTCTACGTCCGCATATGGTTTGCACATGCGTCTAATTTGTGTTTATCAGCCAGAGGCCTAAACACCCCGGAGGGACACATCGCTCCCTGTGTGCGCACAGACGATACTATATACAGGTAAAATAGTTTGAGCCTTTATAGAGACAGGGATGTGTGTTTCATTAACTTATCTAAGAAAAAGATGCATCGGTTGTGTTCTTAATTTCTATAATAGGGTTATAGTATAGTTTGTCTATTGTAATATGGCAATTCTGTTAGCTTCCTGGACTTTTTGGATATGATTGTTTTGCACATGGGGCGAGACAAAATATAATTAGTATCATTCTACTAACATATTCTTTTATAAGTGAAGCAATAGTGAGCTGAATTAAAACATTTCCACCACACACAGACTCCTTTTCAGACTCATAGCCTGGTTACCAGTGGTATACAGTTAGATCATCACCAATAAGGCACCAAATAATTACACCTACATAAGTACTGTATCATTTTTTACTAGATTTAGATTACTACTAAGACAAATATCAAAACATCAGTGGGACATTTTAAGAGTTCAAACAAATTGTCGTTGAATCAGGAGTTGTTGGGCAGGGCAATAATTTAATATAATTTATTGTTTGCCCTCTATTCTTACACCCTCAGTTCGGATGAGGAAACACTCCTCCCAAAAGAAAACCTTGAATGGGGAAAAAAATGAAAGAAACCAAGGAGGGGATGCATGTCCCGGGACAGACAGACATGCGATAGATGTCGTGTGTACAGAATAGACCAACATAGTAAAATCACAGTATGCACAATCAGGATGACTCAATTAAATATTGTAAACAAAATATTTATGATATTTTGTGGTTCAAATATACACATGAGAACCCTTGATAACCACGCATTTAACTGACTGCATCATTCCTTTTGGCTTCACATGATTTCCATTATGAACTTTGGCCAGTTTTCCATTGTTATGCACATGTAGAAATGTGAGTCTGTGGTTCAAATTAATTTCCAGTTAAGAGGAAATTACTACAGTAGTACTGAAGACAGAGATGCATTAACATATGTGTCCTTCATTGGGGTTTTCTCTTTCCCAGTGTCACCTGTCCATTCCATCTTCTCCATTTAAGACACATGTATGAAAATAAAACCTCTGCTAGTACACAAATATGTCTTTTTCAAGTTGTTGATCTGGTATTTTAGAGGTGCTGTGTGTAGTTACATTAATTGTGATGATTAGCGTGTCACTGCAAATGGCTGATCGGAAAATGGTGAAAAAGATTGGTAGCACCTATCTCACGGGCTTGTCAGATTGATCCTGTTCATAGTTTACATTTGCCATAAAGTGTGTTGCTTCCTGTTGCAAAGAGAATCCTTGCGTTCCCTCCTCTGCTTGACTCAAGAGGATAAACATTCTGTTCATTCATTCAGCTGTCTGCTTGCCAGTGTGATAAACTGTGAACAGCTTTTGTCCCACTTGTGCTGAAGGAATGAACAGTAGCGCTGATTCTTTTTGTGCTGCATAATAATCGCCCAATTCAGCAGATTTCCTTCATAATTTGACCCAACAGCCCACGCTGCCAAAATGCGGAATAGAGGCCAGTCTCCTCTGCAATAATCATCACCTCAAATAAACGAATCATGGATGTTAAATGCAGTGCCCCGACTAGTCGATCTGGGAAATTAACTTAAAAGATCCATGCAGACATTTGGACCCTTTCTTTCCACCAGTGTGCCCTTGCCCAGGCTGTCAGGGGACAGACATGACAGGCCTGTAATGCTGATCCACGGTGGTCCTCCTGGGCTCTCACTCCCAGTTAATGACGGTTATCATGGCTCTCTGCAGGCCAGCACATCCCTCTGCCATCTGCAGCCATTCACAGAGAGCATGTCTAGAGAACGGCAGAGAGGATGTAACTCGGGGGAAGCTTACCGCACCTTGCCATTAATCATGTCATGCCGTTGCCTCTGCTGTTAACCCATCCCAAGACTGACACATCTGTGTGTGTGTGTTCTATCCTGCTCTGCACTTTGTTTTTTTTCCAATCTTAGAACTTCTGCTTTAGCTCTCCTTCCTTCTCCAGAGCATATCCCTTCCCTCCCTCCAACCTAACTCGTGATCTCCCCCCTTCATGCATCCTGTAGCAGAGGGTTGCTGCCGGGCCGTTTTTCAGGCTGTCAGAGAACAGCTGACTTCCCCTTCAGTGCAGACCTCTTGGTGGCTGTCAACCGTGAAAATGCGAGGGGGGACTAACTCTAGATGCTCTGCGTCCCTAGACACTGATGCATACAGAACAAGTCTTTTAAAACAGGTGCTCAAATTACATCTTGACACCAAAGATGAGCTAACCACTCGAGCCAACAATTGATCCTTAACAATTGTCCTTATGCATTTTATTTACACATGCACAAAAGCAGTTGGGAATCAATATTTAGCTTGGCTTATATACTGGAAGGCAACTCTCTGTCAACTACCTGAAACTAGAACTCAGCTTATTCAGCTACTGTACACATGTTGTAGGCCGCACCTCTCGTCCAGCAGCTTATAGTCAAATACCGTAGCTCAGAAGGCTGACTGCATGTGTGTGTGTAAGTTCGTACTGCTCCTGACTGACCTGTAAATCTAAACCTAAAGGCCACACTTCTGTCCTGTCTCTAGCTATCCTGCCTGCTGTATCCTAAGCACGTCCCCACCGTTCTTCCTACGGCATCGTTGCATTTGCGCGAGTGTGTATGTGTTATTGCTGGAAGCCACTTGGTGCAGCCCAGGCAGGCCAGATGGAGGAGCTTGTTTATCCCTGCAGCACTGTCCTGAATGTGAACGCATGCTCCGAGAGATTTGGGGCTTCTTCTAGTCTCTCTTTTATGTGTGCCCATTAGCAGCATCGAGGGGTGGGGGGGTGGAAGGGCAGTTAAGTGGCAAAATAATGCCTCCTGTTGCATATGGTGACACTAACCTCCTCAGACTGTCTTTTGCCAGTGTATTCCATGCAGTTTGGTCATTTGTAATGCAAGCTGCAGTTGAAACTGTATCTCACACTCTCTTTTATCCTCTTTGTCTCCCCCTCACTCTTATTCAAGCCAGTTTGATTGCAGTGGTGTGTAGTTTGGCAGAGAGCCCACCCTGCAGCACTGTCGTTACTTGGTCTCTTGGTCAAAATCAAGAAGCGGTGTGTGTGTGTGTGTGTGTGCGCGTGCGTGCGTGTGCGTGTGTGCATGCGTGCGTGCGTATGCATAGCAACCATACCGGCAAGAAAGAGAAAGACTGACGCAAAAAGGGAGAGACTGCAGAGGGGAGAGGAGAACGTAGCATGTCACATAGAACAATCAACATAATCTGTGGCGCGTTAGAGCTGCTCCTCGTGGACTTTACAGAAGCAGCCGCCCACTCCTCTGTTACCACGGAAACTCCAAAGTTACTCCGGTGCAACACCTTGACACGGCTCTCTGTGTGGGTGCGCGTTCTTACGGCCGTGTGTGAATTCCGAAAACACGGCTCGGCCCCTGGCCTTGATACGAGTGTGGGAGGAGGCGTTGCAATGCACCTCACTCTTGAATCAAAAGCCTTCTTCTCTCTACAGCCTTCCTCGGCCCGTTTGTCCTCTCTACATCTCCAACACGTGCGCCACTTGGAACAGATCTGTTGAATGCATGATGAGCTCTATCGTGTACACCAGCTACACACAGCAAGCAAATACGCCAGCAGCTGCAGACCTGTGGTTTGACATGCTTTTGCTGCCTGCTGCAGCAGAAAGCTCTATACCTCACTGGCGCATGCTTTATTTATGACCTACCATGAAAGGCTCAGTGGCTGTGCTCACGCTACATCCTCTCATCTGTGTTAACTTCCCTCCTTCCTCCTCCACCTCTCTACATTTCTCTCACAGTTTATTACTTCTGTCACGGCTTACGGGTTACTTCAGTTCACTTCCATCTCTTGTAAACCTCATTATTGTAGTGACGTGGTCAGCGGGGGCATTTTACGGCTATAATTTAGTTGTATGTTTAGAAGCATGCATTATAAGCTCTTGTTCTGTGACTCTTAGGCACGCCGTTAATTATTTCCTGCCACTAATGACCTGAAGTGTGCATCCCTCTTCTCGGCCTTGGCCACCATCTGACAGCACAAGCCAGACTTCGCTAATCCAAACTGAAGGAGTCACAGGTTTGTTGAGTGAATCCGAAACCAATCATAACCCCAACCCAAACCTAACCCTAAAAGTCACACTTAATGAAGCAACGGCCTCCTAATTCATTCGCTCTCCTTGCGCCAGCTCATTTTGTCTCTCCTCCTCCCTCCCTTTATCCCTCTGCGTCCTCCTCACTGTTTGGATTGTGGGGGTGACAGGGCGACTCCATTGCTCTCCCCTCCCATCCGTCAGGACATTGCTCATCTTCCTCCAGTCCTGAAGACAGCTTTTTAATAAATCGGGTGTGAGCCTGGCTTTAAGCCCTTTATTTTCATTTCGTGGCTCAGCTGGCGAAGTCATTTGTGCTTCTCAAATATGTATGGAGACCTTGGGTCGTCACTCTCTCGCCGTTCCTCAGAGAGGCAGGGAGATGGATTCTCCAAATGTCGCACTTATGAAAACGGCGCCACTGATTTTCCTCTGGATGACCATGTTAGAATTTCTGGTGATGAAAGATTACTTGATGAATGTTGATCTGTTTGTTGGAGTTGAAACTATAACATGCAAAAAAAGAAAAAATACATTTTACAAGTAAGGTTGCTACATTAAAGGGAAATCATGGCTAATAATGGAACTGTGAAGCTAAATATGGGCCAGATGAGGATTTTCAGTTTGTTGTGGACAGAGTCAGAGTCACAACAGTCCTGGAGTCTAGATCCAACCAATCATGCACTTACACACACTTGTAAGGTACCAATAAGGTACTTGTGCCCCCTCGTTTCAAAGTAGCAGGGGCTTGATGTCGCAAAACCTTATCTCAGCTGCTTGTATCAGTATTACCCAAATCAATAGTACCCAAAGCTTCTGCCTGTGAACGAGGGTTCAAAAGAAGGTTGATCAATACGCCGAGAGCTTTGGCTTATTCTCTCAGTTCCCTCTTCACTGCCATTGTCTGATTCGCTGGCATTAGTGGAGCAGAATCATCCATTTTTTTTCATTTTGCCATTTCTTATTAATATACCTTTAAGTGTATGAACACCTCCACTTGGGCAGTTGCTTGCCCCTCACCTGAATTGAGAGATCTGTCGTGTTTTCCAGGAGAGAGCCATGGCTTTAGGCAGAGGACAGCACCGCATGGACAAACGCAGTCCGCTGTGTTGGCGGCACAACAAACCTGACACTCCTCAGAGCTCAGCTTCACCTTGATATCTTGTCTATTAGAGTCTCAAATAGAAGAGGCAGCTAGGTACACCCTTGTCAGAGTCCCGCGTGCACGTGATTCTTGTGAAAGCACACACAGCTCTTGTGTAGAAGTAGAAGGACAAATGGCTCCCGCTTACTACTTTACATTAAATGCAGTCATTTGCTTTTTCCAGACTTGCAAAGCAAATTTAGAGTGGACTGCCAATTTCCATGATTCCTCCATTATCTGCGAAAGCATAAAATGTTGGTCCGCTGTGCCGCGCCCGTGTTCAACCATCTGCAGAGGCTTGATTGTTGCCAGTTACCTCAGCCTCAGGCTAGATAACTTTTAAAGGTAGACAGCTTATCAAGATGAATGAGGTCTTGTAGTGGGAATGTGACAGATTAAGGAGGAAGTAGACAAGATCGCACACTTCCTACCTCAAGGTGAGAAGATGCATATTGTTGCTTTAAACTTTAATGTGAAGAGACCTTAAAGCATATAATCAGTACTGAAAGGACTGTATAGAAAGTGTGAATATGCACATTTGAAGGAAGCATCATCATCCTAATTTCCCCTGTCAGCCTCTACGCAATGTGTCCTGTCACCACCCACTCAGGCTGTGCGTTGGATCCAGAAAGGCCACCGCTTGGTTTAGCTTGGTGATCTCCTTCTTTTCCACTTCACAGACACTTTTGCATACACTCTCACACACACACACACACACACACACACACACACACACACACACACACACACACACACTACCACAAGCTGTCACAGCATAAACCAGGGAACTAGACATCAGAGATTGCCAGCCGACGTGGCATTAGCAAAGCATCTTCCAAAGTGAGGATATAAAGTGGGGGGCATGAGGTTTAACGAACCGTACACGCCAGTCAAGTAATATGTCTTGGCCAGCAAGGTTGTTACCTTGGTGATGCGTTGACAAGCCAGTTTCCCCCCACACACACACACACACAAGCTGTAGTTCTTAAACCAGGCTTCAAGTAGGAACCTGGTTACACTGTCTCGGTCGATTTTCATTGTCTCCCCATGTGTGAGCGTAGGCTTTGTGGCCGCGACCTTAGGGTCAAGCGCTGGTTGAAACAGTGCTGTTTGTGCTGCAGCAACTGTCAGGTCTGGAACAGTGTGTTCCCCATAGCCAAATGGGTTAGAACAGCTGGGTCTCAGTCAGTGAGCTGGAAAAGTACCCACACACAAATGTCAAACACCGCAACCATGCTTGTGTTGTCCTCACAAGGATAGAGAAATAAAGGGAATCCTGGCTGCGATGACATCGTTTGCTTACCCTCCTCTTTAACAGGCTATGAGACAGATTTCCTGTACATGTAGAAGGGGATAAGAGTAAACATGGCATCCGCAGGAGAAACTGCAGACCTGGGATGTGGGCATGTTGGTAGAATGGGGCGTGCTGGCAGATGGGAGCGTTCTGCCAGATTGCTGTGGTTGGCTCGTTAAGTTTAGGTTTAATCGTTTTTTTTTTTTATGGAGGGTACAATAAAAGAGGAGTTTGGCTTATTTGGCTTCTTGTTGTGAGAAAAACTGTTAAGAGTGAGAACTTGGAGCAGAGACGCACAAACAGCTTTCATACATATAAACAACATGGGAAAAATTTGATGTCTATAAAAAGCTCTGCCTTTTATATCCGACCACCAAGCTAATTCTTAAAATGTGGCGTGGGCCTAATTTGGAGGACTAACCACAAAGTATGTAAATATAAAATAATATAAAATAAGGTTAATGACTTAATAATAACTCAACCTATTAAACACATGCAGATCAGTTTACTCATCTTGTGAAAACTGTTGTTTTATGTCTTAACATCTTAAAACTTAAAAACTTAAAAACTTTTAACACGAAGCCTGTGTTTTAAACTGGGGTCATAGAGTTTGAAAGACGTGGACATTTACTTAGCCAGGAGAGCCTAATGAAAGATTACATTGAGGTGCATTTTGGGAATTGTAGGATGGACCCATACTAGGGACTAAACGTCAGGATATCTTGGCCTGTGCTGCTCCATTAGCTCGTCTCAAAGCATTCAATGGGAACGAGGGCCAGATATATGTGCGTGTTGTTTTTTTCTCCAGAGGTGTCAGATGGAGGCTCACAGCGGAGCTCACCTCGTCGCTCCCATTGGACGGCTAATGCAGGCAGTGGTTAGGTGGTGTAGTAAAGTAACCACTTCATTGATTGATTTCCCGTCAACCATTTGTTGAATGGGTACAAATGTTTGGCTGAAGATTAATGCAGCAGGCTTTGATTAAAAGTCATTATTGAATTATCAATTGAAATTTGAGTGTCAAGGATAGGATAGTTTGGGGAATTAATGTGTTCAGTGAATGTCTTGACAGGTATTAATAGTAGTTTGTGTCTGTGCATGTTTTTGTGTGTCTGTCCTAGCCTCTCCCACGGCCTCTTTCAGTAGCTTCCTCCCTCCTGCTTTCCTCTCTCTCTCTCTTGCTTGCTTTCTCTCTCCTCTTTCATCCGTGCTGGCAGGAGGTTTAAAACTGTAAATCAGAATATATGGAGGTGCTCCAAGCTGTGACATCTGGCCCTCTGGCATGTCCTCAGCAACTACACACATGCCTGCTTGCACATATGCACAACAGAAGACAATGACCTATCGTGAATAATTTGCCCAAAGGGGAAATGATTACACACAAATCCCCAATCTGCATGTGTTTGCTTTCTGTTTTTTGTGTGGTCACAAACCCACGCAAAACATCTCTTTGATACGCTGTGGTTGAATCAGACCTTTTTTTTTTCTTTCTTCAAAATGCTGTGCACTCAAACATAACTACATCTCATTGTGTGCTGGGCTTTAATAGCACTGTGAGCATTGTTCCGGAAAGCAGTTACTCCAGTTAAATACATTTTGGGTTGTATTTTGAACCGCAAATGTTGCTTTCAGGGCAGTTTCGCAGGGCATTGCAGAAAATGAAAAGCAGGTGATCGCTTCAGAATAAGCGTTTTCACTCATTGCAGTTGTTTACATTGAGACAGAATGAGCCGCCACACCTACACTGCTGCTGTTTTCACAAAATTATTATCCAGAGGCAGTAATTGTCTTCATGGGTGGTATCAACCTTTATCCTCCATGAGTGCATATGACTCCTGTAATTAGGCCACAGGGTCCTGCTTCTTATTCAGAGTCGCAGATCCTAACCATGAATAATAGCAGAGGAGAATGCTAATTATGAGTCACATGCTTCTTTCTTCAAGCTGCCAATAAAATAGTAACAAATCACCATTGCCTCTATTATGTTTTATTTCCTGAATGTTTCCCATCTTACACTTTTAACTCTGGCATTATGCTCCAATGTTGCAGACGGGGCTCCGCTGAGCGAGCTGTCATGGCCTTCATCCCTGGCGGTGGTTGCTGTCTCCTTCTCTGGCCTCTTCACCTTCGTCTTCCTCATGCTGGCCTGCCTCTGCTGCAAGAAGGGCGACATTGGCTTCAAGGTGAGCTCACTGCTGCCCCCTTCTGGAAGTGGCTAGAGAGAGCACAAACTGTGTGTGGCACAGTGAATGCCACAGAAAGGGATGGAATCTTGGTCAGTGAGTTACTTATGAAAAAAACTCATTAATCTACTTTTACTGTAAATGATAAAAGTCTTTTGCTGAGGACTGTTGCCTCATTGTATGCAAGTGATGCAACCATGTACCCTTACCCATCCCAGGCTGGCAAGCATTGTCTCTGTGTTGCCCTCAGCTGCCATCATGACTCAGCCATGCTGTGTCAAACATCAGCATCGAACTGAGGGGCTGATGGGGGCTGATGGGGGCTAACAGAGCCTGACACAGGCAGGGGGGCATAGGAGGAGAAACCAGAGCCGCTGCGCTGGCTGCTCCTTCTATTTACAAGTTTCCCATTAACTCTCTGCTCATATTATGGCATTAGCATCCAAACACATTTTCATTTTGGCCGTGCATTTCATTGTTTCCCACTTTTTCAGCTGGCGAATGGATAAATTACAGCCCCGACTGAACAGCAGAGTCTCCTTTTAAGATTACTCGTGCAAATCGTTTTGTTCCCAGCCCCCCATAATTCCTTGCATAAGTGAATGTGAGAAATATACATATATATATATATATAGGAAGGAGGGGATGAAAAGGCTTTTTGTTGTTGATTTAGAGAGCCGCAGAAAGCAGAGGGGAGGACGAGAGCAGAGCGGCTCGTTTCGTGTGTGTGGTGAGAGTCAGGTCCACCGTGGGGGGAAACAGGCTGTGGTAGGTAGGTGCTGCAGGGATAACAGTGTCGCTAATGAGCACAGCATAGACAGGCACCATTAACAGCTTCTAGACTTTATGTGTATATTTTAACAACCTGCAGGAACAGTGGGAGTCTAGGCCTGTGTCTGCTTTCCACTGGCCTGTGAAAAGACTTAATGACAGCAGGGCGGCTCCAGCTGCTAAAACAGCATCGGGCAATTTCATAGTAACCAGGTTGATCATGACATATATGACACTATTGATTATCTGCAGAGATAATGTCTTTCACCCTGTCATCAGCGAGATCAGGGGGAGAGTTTAGCTGCAACACAGCTGCTCTTGAGCTGGGAAATATTTAATGTGCTGCTCAAGGACGCTTTAGCGGGGCGGAGTGACAGTCATGAACTACTACACCACCCTGACTGTGTGCTGGGTGTGTAAATATATCAGAAAATAGGTGAGTGTAGTCACTCTTGACACTCTGCATCGAGTTTCCTTTATAGACGTCCATTTGCTCACTGTCCTCTTCTCCTGTTAACGTTATGCACAGGTTGTACAAAATAATAGGGGGAGATAGTTTTTTTTTGTTTTGTTTTTCTTGAACAACAACATAAATTTGAGCGGTTTCTGCATCTCAGGCAGTCTGTGTGCAGCTTTACAGAGATGTGAGTGTAGGTGGGGGGGCATTGGTAACATAACAGTAAGTGTGGTGTTCATTTGAGGAAAAGGCACTGGAAAGATAAAAATAATGAGAAAGCGCGTTCCAACTGAGGTTACTAACAGGGATCCTTCTCTGTCAGTTGTCAATTTGCATTTCAAATATTCTAATTGATTTGCATTATGCTAAAACAACACAAGACAACACATGACTTTAGTGAATAAAACATATCCTTGTTGTCCTGATCATAGTTCATTGTAATTCCAGACAAGACAAGCCACTATAATGGAGCATCAAATCTTCATCTTGCTCTCTTAGTCGCTCTGCAGTAGCAAACATCACATAATGCTTAAAAGGTTCCCACTCTTCTTCCCCTCTCTTTGGCACCAGCCTGTCACTCAGCAAGCTCACTTGTGAGGTGTGCATCCGTGTGGGACTGCGGGAGCGCACCACTGCGGTGTCCAAAAAGCGCCATGATTCCTCTCCATCGCGGCGCTCTTACTGGAGCGAGTAGTTTGAGGCTGCGTATTAAGTGCTTTCTAAACGGAAGGCTCTCTGGGGAGCTATGCACCGCTGACTCACAGCCAGGTGCTCGCTTTCACGCTCTGCTCTGAGGAGAGTGGCAGAGTGGCAGATGGTTCTCCTGAATGAGAAGCACACATTCCTATACACGCACACACACACACACACACACACGCACGCATTGATGTTGTAGGACACATGTAAATACACACAAACACATACACAATGAGCCATTCAAATATTTCATATTAATCCAGCCTGCAACCCACTCTCCTGCGCTCCTCCTTTCTCATTTCCTCCTGTTTTCTCTAAATGTTTTCTTCCTTCTTTACCTCTGTGGTTGCTGCAAGAGGGAGATAGGCTTGTTATGGGTAACAGTTCATTAGTCAGGGTGCTTGTGAACGGAGCACTATTGCCAGCCCGGTTTCCCAACATAGCCACAGTCTTAGAAACTGCTAACAAGATTGACTAGCGTTGCTATGGGATGTTGCTTCATGTGTTAGGACACGACCAGGACAGCATCAAGAGGGGCTTTGACTTAAGGCCCTGATGTTTTTAGTGGAAAGAGGGGAGACCCTGGTTCAGACATGGAAATAATTCTAATTGAAGCACTTCAGTTAGTGGTGGCAGTGCTAATGTGATCTTGGATACTAAGTTTCTATTCATTAGTTTGGTATGTACCTTTTTAATTAGGAAAAAACAACTTTATTATTTTTGTCAAATTAAAATTCTACTATTCTTACTGCAAGAGTTATTTATTTTCTGCTCTACTGTTAATATTAGTGTAGAGCGTGTTCTGACCTGCTGTTGTTCCAAAGGGACAGTTGTAATGGACTGTAATGCGAGTCTGTGAGAACCACAAGAGAGTGACGGCCGGCCTATTACACTAATTTGCCATGTTTGAAGATTCATTTGAGAGAAACTGTGGCTCAGTCATCACTCAGGGTGAGGGTAGGCAATTTTCTTTTAAAAATTATTGCATGCAAGAAATTTTACATTTACTTAACTGACACTTACTGTCTGATATTGAAAGCTATTTACAATAAGTGCATTCAACCATGTGGATACAAATTAATACATCAACTTCATCAAATGTGCTGAACTGTTTGCTACATTTAGAAACAATGAGAGATGGAGTTTGACTTTTTGTTAATGGGCCAAGGCGCAGTCTGAACAGATGAGCTTCCATTGTGGAACCAGGACCAAAAGATACTCATAAAACAGCATTTATTCTAATTTTCTATCTATCTAATATTGTATCATATTTTAGATTATGATGCGTTATGTTGAAACACATCCATCATGAAGAATCATCTGATCCTCTGTTCTCCAACTATTCTAAAAACAACTTTACTATATTGAATATATGGGAGTGTATGAGCATCTTCAGTGCTGACTTGAGTGCTTATAGTGTGGACTTCCAACGGGGCATTTTTCCAGGGATACAAAGCAGAATTGGATGAGAAATCCCAAACATATGGAATCTCAGTTAACACAATTCAACCTTACTCAGAGCAAATTCATCTTTAAAGATTTAGGTTCACACCGGGACCAGTGCATCTGCTGAACACTGTTTCCAAACAGGGAAAGAAAGGAGCGTAAGAAAATATGCAACAACAGCGCGATTCCAATTGAACATGTAGGACTCTTAAGGTCTCATATGAGCTCATGGAGTACGCTGCTAATCTATCGTGTGATCTGCCTCGGGCTGCAGATTATGCAATTTGTCTATTTTACTGTATATTGTTTCCCTTGGCTGTGCATCTTCCACAACTCTACTGATTTCTAGCCAGAAGGTTGATGCATGTGTATGTGTTAAAAGCACTAAATGATAGCTACTTGGGCGAGGGAAGAAAGATCAGATTTTAAGGCTACATGTGGAAGTACGGAAAGGGAAGGACAATGCAGGATTTTCCTCGCTTAGAGTATCAAATCTGTACTATGGGTAGTAGGGGTAGAGCAGACAGACAGAACAGAGGATGTGGGATATGGTGTACAGGGAGGAAGAGAGGGGGTCACTGTTTTCCACCCCCTCTCGTTCTCATTCATCTTAGTAAGGGGGAGCGGGGTGAATCTGCAGATAAGGGACTAAAGTTCTCTCCTGCTCTTATTGCATTGTATAGTGTGGACACACACCTTTTATATTGTAAAGGTGATATCTGGTTATGTTTTTTATAGTGCACGTTACTGCAGGACTTTGCAGTTGCATGGTGATGTAAGTAACATTCACCAGAACTGTTCTAGTCTGGTGGTTATTACTGGTCACAGTCCAAAACAGGTGTTTTGCCTATTTCTGCAACATTATTGTGTAATAATTCATATTTTTCTAGTGCTTAAAAACCTTGAAGATGGATAACCTTGGGCTCAAGATGTACCAGTGCAAAGTACTGCCAGATGTGACGGGACACTTAAAATCATGTCGCTCAAAATAACCCTACACCTTCTTCGCAGTGACCCCCACAATCACTAATGTATATGGCTAGGTGGGCGTGCCTCAGTGCATTTGAATGCCTTCACAGTTGAACCATTGTCCCCCATGGTCTCAGTGGAAGGGTGGCTGCGAGTGGATGACTAAACCTATCGTGTGTCTTTGCACCAGGAGTTTGAAAACACTGAGGGAGAGGAGTACCAGGCAGATCTCTCCGCCCTGGCCTCGCCTTCCTCCCAGAATGGCCCCGAGGTCTACATCCTTCCCCTCACTGAGGTCTCCCTGCCTGTCTCCAAACAACCTGGCAGATCCAGTAAGAAGCTACACAACACAGTCAACACATCCACCTAAGTTATACCTGTCTGGACCTTTAATGACCTGTCTTTGCTTTTTTCATTTTTCATTTGTTCTTTTGATCCTCTTTACTCTTTTCTATATCGCTTATCTCCGTAGTCAGTATTAAACCCCAGCTCTGTAGAAAGAGTGAATGTCTGCCACACTAACAGACTATTAAGAAAGTTATTCCTTCTAGGGAGCATAGCACAAGTGAATTATGGAACATGTTACATTCTCTGTTGACTTGGATGAGATACAGCTGAGTACATTTTGTCAACCTTAGATGGGACAGACATGGCCTTTTTCATTTGTTATCTTGTATTATCTCTTCTTGCCCTCTCTTTCTCTCTCTCAACAAGGGACAGACATCTGTCCATTGTGCAATGCATTTAGAAATCGACCTACCGCAGTGTTGCGATGCATACTGTATATGACAACTGCAGCCCGCCGGAGAGGAAGGAATCTGATCCAACCCTAGTGTGCATTATGTCTGGGGTTCTGTGTGTGCTCGTAAATATAGCTACATTACCTTACCATGAATCTAATATGACATTTGTTCCTTTTTTACTTGAATCTGACATATTCCAACATCAGTGCACGTTCCATACTATGGTGGTGTGTTTTATTTGTATTCTCTATCCATGATCCTTCCAGCAACGTTATAGTCTGTTTATCTTCATGTCATTCTGCCTCAAACACAGCCTGTTAAAATGTGTATGTGCATGTATGTGGTGTGTATGTGTGTGTGTGTGAGAGTGAATCTCGGTGTAAGCCAGATCCTGAGCGCTCGAAATGCCTCTCCCTGCATGACTCACTGGCTGTCTGTGCTACGCTGTGCTCAGCCAGAAGGGAGGTGAGTTTGGGGCTCAGCATCAGAGGATGCGAGCTCCAGCAATGATTGGACAAGGCAGCCTCAGGCTCGCAGCCAATCACCAGCCACCCCTCTGTCCTCCATAGCTACGGCTGTGTTATTGGTCCAGGTGTTGCAGGGAGAGGAATGGAGAAATGGCGAATCGTGAAAATGATCTCTTAGTCGCTCCTCCTTTCTTATCAGCAAAACATTTATTATGTTTTTCACAATTATGATATCAACTTCTTTGCATGTACGTATTGTGCACACTTGGGTATTGGAACTATTGGGAGTGTATCACTTGTGCCTTTCCATTGCTTAGCTAATATCTGACAAATTGCCATATGCATGAAAAAATGACTGAGAGGTTAGGAAATGGCAGGAATGATCTTATAATTCAAACATATTCATATATCAGTAAGCTGCAGGTCAAGGAGAGAACAGGCTCCATACATTTTACCATCATGCACGTGTCATAAAGTATCCACCCCCATACTGACATACGCATGATGAAAATGAGCTCAGTAATTGCATGTTGAACAAGAGCACCAGTTATGTAGTTTATACTCTATGAACTATGAATGGTGTATTCTGTACGAGCCAAGCATCATTTATCCATCTGTACAACGTTAGCCATTGATCTGACCGTCCTGCTTTCCACTTGTTGCTCTAATCTTTTATTCAAGAGGCCGTGTACAGCTTTCAAACCCACTACAGAGGCTCAGCGCACCAAAGCGAGTGTGTGCTGCGATTGTGTGTGCTATCATTCCACGGGCCCACCGAGACCTTCAGTCTCACTGGGCCCTACCATCTTCTCGCCATGAGTAGGACGGGAATGCACACTCACGCTCACACATTCCGCATTCGGAATAATACCACTTCTTAATTTCTCTCTCTCTGCCGGGGCGGCGCTGTGGAGGTTCAGGGGTTTGCGGTGGAGAAGTGCGGGTCTGTTGTCACCGTGACAATCTCTGCCCAGCGTTCCACTGGAGAATGGGCCGTGTGTGTGTCTTCATACGAGTGCTTGTGTGCCTGTGTGTGTTTGGTGCACTGGGTACCAGGAGACGCGGCGCGAGTGCGTGAGTGAGCGAGCCAAACAATGGCCCTGATTTAGGCCGGCCGGGCAGTGGGTGAGCATAAGGCCGAGCTGAAACGTCCGTGGAACGCACCAGTGGAGGACTGGCATTATGGCCAGAATACAGTGAAGGGTCTGTGACAGAATGAGGAGAGAACAGGGGAAGGGTGGTGGCATGCACCAGGACCTAAGAGCGGGGAGGGGAGGGGTGGTGAGTGTGTATGACAGAGGTCTTTTCTGCATCTGACAGAGCAGTGTTTGTGTCCGACTTGGCTGAGGAATGCTGCTGTCCTGGGTGACAGGGGGGCATTATGTGGGCCTTATGTCATTACTGGGGTGTCTTGAAGCTGAGCACAGAGCTGGCGCGTCAAACGCCACACTACCAACATGCGTGACGGTCATATCAGGCGTGATACCAGAAAATCTCAGCGCCAAAGGGCAGAAATCCTCCTCCGGACTTCGCAGTACCATAGGCAGATTGGATCACCGACTCGAAGTTTCTGTCTCGCTCAGTTTACTTGAGATTTAAAATATAGTCCATATAGGAACCCAGGATTCCGGTGTTTGCTCGACAGCTGGAGAGCTCTAGACGAGGACAGTATGCGTGTTTGTGTGTGTCCCAGTTGGAGGATGAGCCCGGTGCAGACTGGGAGAGGCAGCGTGGCGAGCTTGTTCAGCTGTGCGAGGGCTCGGAGGGTTAAATCCTGCCGAGGCGCTCTCACACCGCGGGCTCTTTCTCAAATACACACAATGAGGCTAAGACGCCTGGGGTTGGGGCTGGGGCCACTGGCTCTCGGTTCTCACACTCTGAACCAGCATTTCATCCCTGCCTGGGACTCAGTCCCTGTCGCGGTGCTCAGAGTGGCTGGCCGCTCCACGGCGCCGTCATCATCATCTCCATTCCAGAAACATGAGGATCCATGGAGGTATTTAAATTTGTGCACGACTTAGTTTAATTTGCAGAATGGTGCTGTGTCTCTGCGGTGATTTGTGGCTGTAAGCTTCCTTGTGCTTATTTAATCAAGCTGGAAAGTTACAAGTTGGGTTTATTTGCCTTCAAGCAAACTCTCCTCTTTAGTTGACGCAGCTTTTTATTTATTTATTTATTTATTGTTTGGTTGAGAGGAGTTTCTTCTTTTTTCTCTCCTTGTTTCCGTGTCCTGTAGGGCTCCATTTCTATTCAGTCCAGTTCTATTTTTCTTTGCTCATTATGTTGAAAACATTTCTTTACATCAATCTCAGTTGTTTCGTTTCTCTTACTCACTTCTTTCCAGCAACAGCAGTCTCTTTTTTCCTGTCTGAAAGTAATCTTATGTCTTTCTTACTGTTCCTTTCCAGTCCAGCTGCTGAAGTCATCAGACCTTGGCCGCCATAGTCTACTCTATCTAAAGGAGATTGGACATGGCTGGTTTGGCAAGGTAAAACATGCTTTTTTGTTCTTAAAACATACACACAATCACACAATCACACTTTTGGTTCATTTCATTTCACCTTTCATTATTACTTGGTTCAACTGTTTCAGCTGCATTTGCCCTTACTGTACAAACTGTACTCCAAAGTGCCTTCTGTTATGCATGGAATGAATGGAGGGAAATGTGATGATCTCACTCTAGCGAGGCTAATCTGTGGCACTTGTGCGAGGGTGTTGAGAAGAGTTGAAATTCACAGTCACAGTAAATTCCTCACAATTTGCTGTACAGTACGTGCTGCTGTAACACTTCCTAGATTTTCTCACACGCCATTCTCATCCTATTTTTTTTTCTCTCACTTTCGCATGTTGATGCCGTTTGTAGTAAATTCGGAGTTTGGTATTAAAGTCCTCCTCTGTACATATACTTCTCAGGTTCTGCTGGGCGAGGTCAATATGGGCCTCAGCACCACCCAGGTGGTGGTGAAGGAGCTGAAGGCCAGTGCCAGTGTCCAGGATCAGATGCAGTTCCTGGAGGAGGTGCATCCATACCGGTCAGTTCACTGAAACATCAGACATCACACAGCCAAACCGTTCAGCCCATGAATAGCACCGTGCAAATTATTTACTGTATGTACGGTGTTTGTTCATCCATACCTGCTCAAATCTGTGTTTCCTCAACCAGAACCCTCCAGCACCCCGCCCTCCTGCAGTGCCTGGCACAGTGCTCAGAGGTCACTCCTTATCTGCTGGTCATGGAGTTTTGCCCTCTGGTGGGATACTCTTTAATGATCAAATTCTGTGTATTCAGTCCTTCTCACCTACCTCATTATTCCCTTTCTTGGTGCACTGTTGTTTGGATTATTCATTAACGGTCAGAGCAGCTCACAACCTCGTTTCCTTTCTCCTCTCAGGGTGATCTGAAGAGCTACCTGCGCAGTTGTCGGGTGGCTGACTCCGAGACTCCGGACCCTCTGATCCTCCAGCGAATGGCGTGTGACATTGCCGCAGGGCTTCTGCACCTCCACAAGTACAGCTTTATAAACAGGTATAGTATGCCAGTCAGTCCAGCTCTATTTTACCTTCATCAACCTGAGTATTAATGCTGTAGAGATGACAAATCCACCTGAGTGTTCAGTGCGCCCCCTGCTGGTCTCTCCCTGCAACATCATCCTGGTGCTGCCTGAGTAGTTATCACAAACTCCAGCATCAGTGATTTTGTTGCCGGGGGCGAGCCCCTATCGCTCTGACTCAGCCATGTGCGGGCTGCCATAGCAACCAATCAGTGGGTGCCAGGCGAACGAGCTCCCTGTTTGTGGAGGAGGTGAGATTAAGCAAAGTGATTTAGTTGTCTTTTACAGGGTCAGGTGAGAAGAAGCAGTGCATGATACTACACATGTACACATTTCATGCTACATATCAATCAGTCAATCAAATTTGATTTGTATAGCACCTTTCATACAGGTAAGTGCAGTTCAAAGTGCTTCACAGATGAAAACATAATTAGACACAACATGTGTAGACCATGAAAACAACAGAAAAATTTAAGAATATGTAAACAAAGCATGTGAGATAATAAGAGATGAAAATGTAATGTACATAGGATAATCATAATGCACTGCGACCTATTCATTGACAATATCTCACATACAATATGTTTTAACAAACACTGATACCCAAGTATAACTAAAGAAAACTTTCCGTGAGATACATAATATACTGACAAGGGTGCAACAATGGTGAAAAAGTATTATATAAAGTGTTCAGCAATACTTTAAAGTCCCTGAAAACTTGGCTTCCGATCCCATGTATTTCTCTATAATGTAAAATATTTCTGAATAAATAAGCAACAATCAAAAAAGTTCAGAAAAAAACATCCTTGAGTATTAATATATATTACGTGTTTAACACAGGTCTGTGTGGTTGTGGTTTGATCAAGTTTGACTGACAGTGGCCTGGCAAAATAACTAAAAAGGATTCCTTAAATGTGTCACACTTTGATTCAAATGTGTCTAAATTCCAGTCGGTGCAGGGAATGAAGCAACGTCACCTTTGTCCAATTGAGCCCCGCAGACTCCAAACCAGAGTGTACAAAAAACTATAGAAAATTGAAAAGCAAAATAAACCAAAAAGTTGTGTGTTTACATATGATTTCATCAGGCCTATTAAAAAGCTGATTGAGAAAAAAGATTATCTGGGCCTTTTAAAGAACATAAAAAATATGGGTATGTTAAGACAGTTTCCTTTGTTTTGACAGTGACCTGGCCTTGCGAAACTGCCTGCTAACTTCAGAAATGTCAGTTAAGATTGGAGACTACGGCCTTTCTCACAACCGATACAAGGTCAGACTGTCTTTTCATAATGTCACTATTGCACTACAGCTTTTTACCTTCTTGCCCTATCAACACTTGTGTGTTTTTTTTGTTGTTGTTCTATAGGATGACTATTATGTAACACAAGACCAGATTTGGGTGCCCCTGCGCTGGATTGCACCTGAGCTCATAGACGAGGTCCATGGAAACCTGCTGGTCGTTGACCAAACAAAATCCAGCAACATATGGTGAGATATTTAAAGACGGGCATACAGTAAATAGTATTGCATGTTTAATGAGATAACTGTCAAAATGTAGAAATGGTTTAACAAAACGATTTTTTCTTTGTGTGTATAACAGTGGGAACCAAATGCTCTCTTTAATTTACAACACAATGATACTTGACATAACATAAAGAAGGTCACAGTATGAAATGAACAGCTTGTTTGGAACATGGCCAAATCTGGGAGAAAGTATGGGAACACACTTAATGATTTCTTTGCCTGTTCCAGGTCATTGGGGGTGACTGTGTGGGAGCTGTTTGAGCTGGGAAACCAGCCGTACAGACACTACTCTGACAGACAGGTGCTGACGTATGCTGTGAAGGAGCAGCAGCTCAAACTACCCAAACCCCAGCTCCACTTCCCCCTCGCGGAGCGCTGGTGAGACGTAGCTGCATGCCCACACTGAGGGAGACACACAAGATACATTTTAGATGCTACTAAACCTTCAGATCGTGCTGACCAATTAATTTCTAACAAGTCAGTTTGTCCTATTTTTAAAACCGGTTTCTGCTGGTGGCGCACCAGTCTGCTGTAGCAACATTTTTCTTTGCTAGCAAGGGCAGATGATCAATACTTTCCCTATTCTTTATGAGCCCCTTGGCATCGGCCAGAGTGGAATCACCTCATTCATCTTTACCTGGGATGCCAGCCAAATATCGTGTTTATTTTTTTCCCAAATTGTTCCTCACTAATTTAAACGCTCCTGGTGCCAGCACTGAGGATCCACACACACGAGGAGAAACGTGAACGTCTTCTAACTACATCAGCACCGCACCTCCTTCATATACTTTATGTATTTGGTTAGTGTCAAGAACATGTACTAGGTGTGCTAGAAAGTGCTGACAAATGTTTTCTATTACATTGCCTGGTTGGTCTAGAATAAATGATTAAACCTTTCCCCATTTCTCTCCTTACGTAAATCAACAATACTCTTAAGATATTAAGTTCTTCTGAGGTAACTGATATGCAGATGTAAGGAGAGCAACACAGGTGTGACTTATAATCTCTTTTGCCTCCGATCCTTTCTTCTCTTTCTGTCATTTCTATCCAGGTATGAGGTGATGCAGTTCTGCTGGCTACAGCCAGAACTGAGACCCAGCAGTGAGGAAGTACACCTTCTTGTCACATACCTGTGTGCCAAAGGCTCCAGTGAAGCGGAGGAAGACTTTGAACTACGTTGGAATGCCTTGAGACCCAACCTGCTCGGTAGCACCTCCCACACAGCTACATCCACAGCCTTGGTCCTGACCCCTATACCTGACTCGGCTGACATCCCCGGTGCAGACCAAAATCAGGCAGTGGAGCTGGCCTCTTCTGCCTCGTCCTCCTTCCCGCTCCTGGAGCACTTCTCTGACAGCTTCCACTCTGACACAGGGGATGACCTACTGACTGTCACAGAGACCAGCCATGGTCTCAACTTTGAGTACAAGTGGGAGCAGGCCCGAGCTGAACAGCCCTACTGCTCCTCCTACACCAGTGGGCCACTGGGCCAGGGGAACCCACATTACCAGGATATCTACTATTCAAGTAAGGGAAGCACCTCAGGGGGCTGCAAGACTGAGAGCCTGACCTCAAGCATATCCCCATCCTACTATGAACCTGAACACCCAGGTGTGGTCCCAGTGTTGAGTGCCCACAGCCCCTCGGTCAGTAGTGAGTACTACATTCGCATAGAGGAACCAGTAGAGTGTAACATTAACCTGGATGACAGCATGGTGGACTACAGCCCAGGACTGGAGGCCAGCAGCAGCAGGTTGTCCTCTGAGAGTCGGACTGGTTCATCCATAGCACAGCCCAGTGCTTACTGGTCAACTGCTGACAACACAATATCTACTGCCTATGACTCTGATTCAAGCCCCACTGTCCAGTTAACCATGGAGCCACTGCTGAGACAAGCATCCAGCACCAGCCCTGTAAAGTTAGGCCACTCCCACAACTGCTTCCCATCCAGTCAGGAAGACACAGTCTACTGTGAACAGTCATCAGCATACAAGACACGTCGCCAGTCCTGTCTGTCTGAACTGGATACATCGCCAGGGTCCAGATCAAACCTTGCCCATCCAGTGGGGGGTTTAGATAACCCACGCAATTTGTCACAAGCAGTCAGCAGCCCCAGCTTAGGGTTCTGCGATCCCTACCTTGAAGCGAGCACAGGTCGTAGCACGGTTAATGAAAGCTGCCATAACATGATGGGTCCCCTCAGAAAGACACTATCCATTGTTAACCACATTAGCATTGATGTAGGGACAGACGACGGCCTGCTGGTGGGCCAGCGGGGAGGTGAAGACGTTGAGGATGACCTTTTCTCTGAAGCAGAGGCCACAAACTGGACCTCAAACCATTCAGCAAACAATAATAGCCTGAGCTTTGACAGCAGGCAGACAGGCGGTGGGCATGACAGCTATCTGGACCTTCAATATACTGCTCACTCTAACACAACAGAATTATGGTCTTTAACCAAGGCCACCACCAGAACCTTCCATAGCTCCAGGTCTTGTGGCAACTTGGAGGCAGAAGGAGGAGACTCTGGTTGTAACGCTGCTAGCAAGCCCTGTGAAATAGGTTCATACATTCACTTATGTCACAAAGAAAGAGAGGAAGCTGCAACTCAAGTGGAAAGGAACACAACTGCAGAAAATCTAAGAAGTATTGGTTCTCTGACCAGCTCAAGTATTAATGCCAGAGGTACAGAGGGTGGAAGAGTGGAGGGAGCATATGAAAAGCAATATTTACTTAACGGAGACAGAGTGTACTCTGAGCCTAAGATGATCCCTGAGGCAAGCTATATAAAGTCTCCATCCTCTTTCAAGGAGCCTCAGACTGGTCAAACAGGAGCCTTATCAGTCAAGCAGAGAGGTAACATCTGGGAGGGGGTTTCAACAGGAATCTCTGTTGGTCTGGGAAACAAGAGGATAAACTATCCAGAGACATCAGAAAGTAGCAGAGCGTTGGACAGTGGAGTGGGGGTCAGAGACTCCAGCATTAGCCTGATTGAGCTTGGTGACTACAGTGAGGATGATGACGATGACATCACAGATATTACGTCGGGGATCTTTGCCAACTTCAACCTGGACTATGCTGAGGTAGATGAGGAAGAGCTGAGCTCATTAAATCCAGAGGGAACTCCCGATTCTGTAGACACCCTTAACCTGTCCTCGTCCATGGCAAGCACCTGTGACCAGGCCTTCAGCCCTGATCCCTTCAATACCCCTGTCCTACCCAAATCTCTGGACAGTGGCTATGACACAGAGAACAACGAATCTCCAGAGTTTTTCTTCAAAGAGCTTGGAGATCCCCGGGGTGGTGAGAGAAGCCAGAGGCTGGGTGGGGAACCTGAACTAGTTCTGCAGGTGGGTTTGGGTCAAGGGGTCTGCACTTCCACAAGCACGTCGGAGCTACAGCTAAAGGGCTTGACTGATAAGAACCCATACAGGGACTCTGCCTATTTCTCTGACTATGATGCTGAAAATGAGAGGAGCCCTCACGAGGAAGGTAGCAAGTTCTATGCAGGTCCAAGTAACTGTGACTTCCCTGCTGAGAAATTGAGCTCCATCACAGACGATGAGCCTGTCAAAAGGCAATTCAACAACGAGGGACATTTAACACATCTGAGACACATCAAAAGTTGTGTTTTGGTGAATTTCTCAGAGGATGACCCCAGTTCTCCCCATCCCCTTCCCACTCCTGGGATGTCCATGCTTTCACCGTTTCCTCCGCAGATGGGCGGCTGCTTGACCAAAGAGTCTGCCCCTGCAGACGATGATCTCGGGTTGGAGACAGATCACTCAGGAGAGGAGCCTCCCTCAGAGCTCAGCTCCTCCATTGGGTCTGAAGCCTCTTCCACTGTCCAGGAGGCCTCAGGAAACAATGAGGAGGGGAACCGCAGAGGAGAAGATTGTTCCCCTGTCCAGTCTTTGCATTCTAACTCCACCACAAGTGACTACAGAGATGAGGCCCCGAAAGAAAATGAAAATGACGATGGATCCACAGAGGAGGAAGAACTGCCTGAATTCAATCATGTCAAGGAAGAGACGGAGGACAAAAGAGAGGGTGTGAGAATAAATGAGGAAGATTTTGAGGACATAGATGCAGAGGAATGTGACTCACAGGACAGTTCATGCGAAGAATCCAACGGGCCTGTTGACCTGTCCTCTTCCTCGTCATTGCTGGAGCTGTGTGGAGAAAGCGTGAGAGCTCCCCTGGAGGAGGCGGAGGATGAAGATGACTCGGATGACAGCGAGTCTGATGAAGAGTTGAGGACCTACAACATTCAAGATGAAGACAGTGAGGAGAGTGAGGAGGACTCCAGTACAGTGCCAGTGGTGGTAAGTGACTGCAGCAGGGCCAGACACCTCCGCAGCCTCCTGAAGATGCCCACCCTGCTCACCCAGTCCTTCTGTGACGAGCTGGAGAGGAAGAAAAAGGCGGTGTCCTTTTTTGATGATGTTACGGTGTTCCTTTTTGACCAGGTATGACATGTTAATAGTTAACGTGTATTAACTGTTAACAATTAGATTATTTAATGATTTAGAGTATATGTGGAATATTTTTCTTTGTGACCTCCAGGAGAGCCCCACAGGAGAGCTGGCTGACTACACCTTCACAGAGTGCAGTGGGCAGGAGTCGTCAGAGGAAAAAACCTCTGACCACCAGCTGCAGCACGACCCTGAACTTGAAGCTCAGTCCTGTGAAACATTGTGTCTTTCTGAAGAAACGGATGGAAACACCTCAGAGGAGGGTGAGTTTGTCAGGGACATCAAATGCTACACAGAGTAATCGTAGTTCAGTTATTCTGGATTGTTCGGGATAACTGATATTGGTATCTGTCTGCATTCAGGTGGGGGCTATGAATGGGAAGATGACCTCTCATTTGAGCCCCGCCCGCCTTCACCTGACACCATGCCTGAGCCCCCATCCTCACCCACATCCACCTCCAACAGTCCTGAGGCTCCTAAACCTGTAGCTGTAGCACTTAACCGTTTTATGGTCTCCCGATTCTCTATCACACACGTCTCCGACCCCCACGTGGGCTCAGCAACAGGTCTGTATTAACCCTTTCATACACGGTTTGGACTGTTGTAGAATTTGCACTGAGCATACTGTATTACGTCAAATTCACAATCACCCAATATTTTTAAAGTCCAACAGAAATTAAATTGCATTATTTATTACATTTCTTGTTACAGCATACGTGTCAGAATACTATTAGTTCTATAGTACTATAGTTTCCAAATGGCCAATCAAATCGCTTCATTTTAAACCATATTTGCATACAGCAGTAATGTCATCATTCGATCAGTGGCAGAGCAGACAGTCACACTGGGCCGGACAGCAGCCTGCTACACAACACCAACAACCCACATTAGATTTGCTGCTCTAGCTAACAAACATGCTTACAGGTCCTGCACTGTAGTTTATTGAACAAACGACCAAACAAACTTTGTGGAAAAGTTGTGCTGCTAACATCGCTCTGGAGGATAGATAGCTAATTCGCTTGTCTACTGCAGCCCAGCACAACAGCATTTAAATATACCTGCAAATATCACTATGGTCTGTTTATATGCTCTCTAGATTTCCCCAAAAACCATTTCTTCCTTTAAATAATAACAAAATGATAATAAATTTTTAAATAACAGTGATATTATTTTACTACATTTAATTTCAGTTGGAGTTTAAAAATGGAGTGAATTCTAAAATGTTTGTCTAAAGTCCAGTGCATATAATGCCTAAGTGATACTCCACCAACAAACCTTTTAGCATAAAATACCAACCCTCTATAGGTCTGAAATGTGCCTAAAAGATGGAAGTTGTGTCCTTCAGCTTGTGTGCAACTTGGTGGAGCAAACACAAAAAACCCCACAATAAATAATCAATGTGTTGAGAGATATCTTGGTAAACGCCTGAGAGTCTACAAGCATGCTAAGTGAAAAGTGGTTTGACGAGTTGCTATGACCTTTCTTCCTGCTGTGAAAACTTGTCGCCACTGGAATTTTGAAACAAAATGTCTCTATAGGGGACAAAACTGCTCATCTTTTAAGAGCTACCTTTCAAGCACACAGTTAAGTATTTGACACAAAAAGTTGATTTGGGGTGTATTATCACTTTGAGCTGTTTGACTAGTCTCTCCTACAATGAAATCGTATTTATTAAAACTTGCTTACTTACTTATTTTCAATCAATTATTTCCAACAGGGAACAGTGAAGATAGTCCAAAAGATTGAGTGTCCCTCGGCCCTGACTGGAGGAGGATGAGTCCTGGTCCTTCTCAACACAGAACAAGCAGCATTATTATATCTAGATGTTTTACAGAGTTTTATTTTTTATCAACGTTTGGGGCTTCTAATCCTGGTGACCCTTTATGAGACAGTGCCTCATATTCTAGTGAAAGACCCTCAAAGATTTGCACACGTTTTTTTTCATTTTTATTTTGTGAAGAAAGAGCGATAGCTGCTGGTATGGCAACCTGATTGAGGCAACCAGGAGAAGTGGATGCAAAATTGGATTGCATTTTCTGCAGAAATAGAAATCAGTATATTGGTTTTAACATATATATAACGATAACTTATTTGTTCAATGCAGCGTCGATTCCTGTTGGTGACCTAACGCGTCATTACATTTGTGAATTTAAAAGAAAGTAAATAAAAATTAATGGAGAAAAAAAAAATTGTGAAATGACAGGCTTCATAGCTGCTCCTCTCATTGGCTGCCTTGGTCCATCTGCTTACCATTGATCTGGAATTTCTAAAGACTGTTACAGCTCATTGTTGGTGCCAGAGAACAACGCTTGAGGATCATTGCAAAAGAAGCTGTTGTAGATTTACAAACTCAAAAATCTGACATTTTAAACAGTCGTGAGCGGTGGTGATGGTCTTTGAAGATAGAGGTGCTGAATCTTAATTTGTCTCCTTAATCCAAGTCATATTGATGGTGGGACTCGATAGATTCAGTGTGCTATGTTAATGGAAACATAATACAGGAAATCAAGGTGTTGTCACTCCATTATCGCCACCACTCACTCCGTTTAATGATGATCTACTGTATGTCTACAGATGCACATCTGTCTGAAGCACTTTGTATAGCCAAACTGGGTCTTTATTTGTAGGTGTGATGGCCCTGTTGCTATACATCTCATCATCCTGGAATGAAATATCTAAAAATGTGAGGTTCTCTATTTGTGTCCACATTGCCAGCTACAGGTTCACTTTATTTTGTGGCATATTAGCTTTGCTTATTTTACATTCCATCAGCAATAGGATGACACCAAAAGGATGGAGCTGCCTTTCAACACAATTCAGCGGTGTCACGTCATAAATGTTGAATGTCAGTATCATCTTTATGCATCTTTTCTACGTCTACGTATGGTCTATATTCTATTACATTTGTGCTGAATACCCCGGTCTGAGGTGTACAAAAAAACAAAAACATTCAAAATATGACATCTCACATATTGTATGAATGATTTATGAACATGTAGCAGTAACTTGACTTGAATTACTACTGCTGTATGGACAGCTCCCTCCCCCTCTCCTTCTGTAGCTCAAAGTGCCAATTCGGTTTCCACTCACCTTGCCTTTTAAGTTCTGCAAGAAGAGAAAACGTCGCTAGTATTTTTGTAGATTCAAAAAGATCCAATCCTGGATGACGGCCTCTCAAATTTGCCAAAGAGATATTACAAAGCGTATTGGCTGAAGTGGCAGACACACCTTTGGAGAAGGTGAGGTGGGATTCTGTGCATCAGTAGTAACATCACTGCTGTTTCCATCCCCCCCCCCCCCACTGCTATTGTACTATCCCAAATAAATACAAATACTTTTTTCCCTTCTTGTGTCTGTGATATATTTATCTGCATTGATGTCAACGAAGTGCAATTGCCTCCAAAACAAACAAAAATGAACAAACTAAAAAAACTGAACGTGACAACATGAAACAAAACACATAAAAAGTATGACGTTTGTGCCCATGTAGATTTATTCTGGACAAGATAATTTATATGCACTTTCTGTACAGTACAGATATAATACAAACAGGGACAAAAGTGAGAAATGGACAAAATGGAAAGCTATATAAAAGTAAAAAAATGCATTTGAAACTTGCTGCCCAAATGAGCTGTGTAATAAAAGCCTGATCATACCACTCACTGTAAAGGAAAAATGTACGTTTCTTGATGTAACTGTTGATTTATTGCAGTCTAAGAGGCATTTTAGCTCATTCACACAACCATACACATTATTGCTTTCCCATCACGTACAGTCTCACTACTCTCCCCACACATCATACTGCAGATAAATGCCTCTGCTCCAAGCTTTTCTCCTAGATGTGTATAATACTGAGAATGGATGATCAAAAGCCATGATAATACTGTACCTTATCTGATAAGCTACCACTCCCTCAAAGCTAATTTTTAATTTATATATATATATATATATATATATATAT
>JAVQJF010030685.1:0-57665 GCA_036023855.1 Gadopsis marmoratus | reverse complement strand
CCTCCTGAGACCCAGCCTATTCATTTATGTCCTCTGTAGTGGACATTGGTTTTTGGTCTATATCTTTTGACTCATTTGAGCTACCCTACTAAGTCCTGGCATTTCCAATGATATCTCATGTGTTTGGGTGGAATGAGGGGAACAATGTTTTCATGCTGAGACAAAAAAAGTTAAAATGGAAGACACTTTTTTCCCTCAGTTCTCAGGAGGTTAGACTGGGATGGGTAATGCTGTTTATCAGCAAACCTATTGCCAATTACATAAATGCAATGGGATTTATATGTGCATTCAAAACGTCAAATAGATGATAAATGATAAATTATGTATTAAATATGGGTATTTCAGCTTAGGTCATATAATACATGTACATACTTGCCTGTCTTAGCCATGAGCTGAGGTTACTCCTTTCCTTTAACCGTCCCTGCTGCAAACAACGTTACTCCCACTAATCTTTGTTACATTTAAAAAAACAAAACATGAAATCAAATAAATCTAAATCTTTAACTGTAGTGGTGCCTGGTTAAAATGAGACATTTCACACACCATTAAGAGCAGTGAGCCACATAATAGTGGGGCAAATCAGCAGCTGTTTACGTATTCAGTAGCTGTCATTACTTTTCATTACTTGTTTGCTGGCTGAAGATTTTACAGCGCCAGTGTCATGATGCCAGCTTGTATGGTACTGCCAGTGAGCACAGGTGCTCTCATCATCCAGAACACATGAATACAGGAGAAACACAACAGAAGCTGTAACACCAAAGCGTTTCGTCGTCATCACAGTCAGATGATGGAAAGTTTAGTTTGTAACATTTCATTTTGGAAATGTATTTCAAACTCTCTTAACACTATTTCATTTGTTTTTCAGACACTTACTGCTTCTTGTTTTTTTTTTTCTTTTTCAGGTTCATGATGCTGAGTCTGGAGTTTCACCATTCTTGTCGTTATGACTATGTGGAGGTCCGAGATGGTGACAGCATCAGCTCACGTGTTGTCGCTCGATTATGTGGGAACAACAGACCTGCCCCAGTTCAGAGCTCTGGCAACAGTCTGCACATACTCTTTGTCTCTGATGGTTACAAGAATTTTGATGGATTCTTTGCCACTTTCCAAGAGAGTTCAGGCAGGTTAAATACCAATATCATTTAACAACAACAATTGCTACTGCTACTACTTATTATTTCCTACTAAACATTTACTTCTATTGTTATAGAAGTTGTATGCTGTTATTAATAGCCTACGGGCAATTTTAAACTTGAACCCAAAACCAAGTCCTAATCCAAACACAGCCCAACAAGAGAGTGTTTTTGCTTTGCAGACAATGCAAAATGTAATTTGTAAAGTCATACTCAATGAACAAAGGGGCTCTTTACAGTCATGGGCCAATTGCCAACAAGAAAGACGTTTCCAAGGATCTTACAGTCCAGTGTATAATAAAAGGCATTTGAATGAGCATGACTGACACTTGCACGTTTCGGCAAGAGCCTTCGTCAGGGTGTTGAGAAAGTGAGGATGTCACTTTCCAGCAATGTCCTCATTCTCAAGGTCGATAACGCCAAACCAGACACATACACGTAAGCTACAACCAGCTGAGCCAGATCTAGTAAAAGTAAACAGGCTTTCTGTGCCCACACACATTTAGAAATGGAAAGTAAAAATGACATTTAAATGGTGCCAGCTTTGATCATGAAGCCCTTTATGTAGACAGCCATTCCTTTTGGCATACAGATTGTATCATTATACTGCTAATGAATGCAACATTTCTTCTTGTACCCTAATGTCACACACTTATGTATGTTTACAGCTTGCAGCTCCTCTCCTTGCCTGCATGATGGGACATGTATCCTGGACAGTTCTTACACTTACCACTGTGCCTGCCTGGCTGGCTACACAGGCAAGAGATGTGAAAATGGTGAGTCTGTAACATAACTGATGCCTCTGCTGTGTGATCCTGCTTGAAAAATGCTGATATTTTATGTTTTGTGGAAGTTGGGAAAGAAAAAAAAATGCCTCCAGGTTCTAATCACAGTGAAGAATAAACCAGTCTTTATGGCATACTGCAGGCATGACTTGCATTTTCCATCTCTCTAGGCATCTCAAAGACATGTGTCTGTATTGACGCTTATGAAGATTTCCTCTGAAATCAGACACACCTAGTTACAGTAAACCTATCAAGCATTTTACCTCTTTCAGGGAACCTTTTTTTTTTTCTTTTGCTGTTGTTGCCGCCCAGAGTCAGGCGGTGATTCACTGTCACAAGGGAGAAGTCTCTGGTTTGGACTGTGTTCAAGCCAGCTGCCTTCCCCCGTCCGTGCAGTCCCGGCTATGGTCAGTCAGCTTTTCAAGACATGTAAAATAAGTTTCAACAGATGGCCTGCAAATCCAAATGAACATCTAACAAATATGATTGCATGAAATCAAGCAGCATTGAACCAACTGATGCATGGACTCATACTGCTGAGGGCAGATAGATAAGGTGAGTAGCAGAGAAACTGACTGAGGAGTGAAATTAAAAGGTAAAAATGCTCCAACCAAATATATGGAGAATCAAGAATGAGGAGAAGAAACAAATATACCCACTATATGCCACCTTAAATCTGTGTGGTCAATTAGCACCAGCTCTTTGGCAGAGCTCCTATTCGTCATCTGAGGTCTTTTATTTATGGGTGTCTGGACCCTAACTTGTGTTTTTATATCTGATACACCTCCCTTAAGATCCTGCAAAAACAACTTCCTGAACCCGACTCACATTTTTTTTGTGTCATTTTTTGGGCTAAACCCACGTCTATAAAACCTGTCAGCTTGTCATCTGTTCTGCATGAGTGAATCCTGACATGTTATCATAGAAACTTAACATAAGAAATAATTTCTTTCCCCTTTTCTTTTCTCTCGCTGGCACATTTTAATTTGTCTTGAGTGTAATCTGTTTTGGAGTGCAGTGTCCAACATAGTTTCCAAGGCATAAACGAAAGGAATGATGATTTACATCAAGTATGTGTCATTTTGCATAGTGTTTTAGCACAGCTCCAGACCCATCTTATTATGTCTGTGGACAAAATATGACATAGAAGATGGCAACTCAGGATGCTTCAACTTTTTTGTTTAAAAACACATTCATAAGAGGTCAACTACAGTTTACTTTTCCACTTTTGGTTGGCCAGCAGCATTTCCCATCCCCTTAGGGACGGACGTTTGGAAATACCATAAGGCACAAACGCCCAAATTATTGGGAGGGTTCCTTGGTTTGAAGCTATAAAACCACAGACAGTGCATTTCACGGATTTGACTCAACTCAAAATCAACAAAACAGAAAAACTCGGAGAGAGAGTGCTGCAATGGTATGACAATCTTAGTGTCTTAGTGTTTGGGTTTTTGTGAACTCAGTTTTGGGTGACGCAGACCTACCACAACACTTGTGTGCACATTTGCCATCTAGAAATAGATAATTTATTCACCAAGAAACAGAACTACGAAATAATTTCCCCATTTATGACATGGATACTTTTATTTTGCCTTGGATTGTCACATAACACACATTTACACACAGTATTCAACCACCACAATACCAATTTCTACTACACTACTTCATAAAATCCACTTTTACTACACTGGAAAATTGAACAGTTTGACTAAAGCTCTTTTATTGCATCTATTTCTTCCGCATTTACAAGCCATGTGCCAAGTCTTGCTGTGTGAATTGTTCACACTACAATGTGTAAAAGCCTCTAAGGTAGCGGGGCTATGCTTTTAAAGCTATGGACATTTTTAAATTAAGAGTAATGAGTCTGAGTGCTGAGAATTTGGTTCATGAGCTACCTGTCTGAACTGCAAACACCAGAAGTCACTGAAGATCTAAGTGTGTGGCCTTTTACAGAAGGGATATGCAGTAAACTAATGTTTGTTTAAAAAACAGGAAAATAGTACATGTATTCATGAATACAATGTGCATGCCTATATTTCCACTCAGTGGTGGGATGCCGCAGGCCTCCAGTGCCCACCCACGGATCCACAGAGGGTTTGTTTCATCACTCTGGGGCACGCATCACTTTCCGTTGCGATCCTGGCTTTGAGCTGAGGGGGTTTCGTACTGCCATCTGCCTGAGTGATGGCACCTGGAGTGCGCCTGCCCCAGAGTGTGGTAAGATAACGTGAATAGTTTTTTCTGCCAGATAATTAAAGTCAAATGTGTGTCATTTGCTTGTGTCTGGATGCCATACATACTGCCCCAGAGACGGTGCAAATTGTGGAAAAAGGACGATTTTGCAGCTTCTAAAAACCTGATTTTCTTTCCTGTCTCCAGTGCCAGTGGAAAGAGTCTGTACTTTACCACCAAAGCCAACAAATGGGGACCACTTCCTGGTTTATGGACCCAATGATGTCCTCATTGCTCTACAGTACCTGTGCTACCAGCCATTTGAACTCAGTGGGAGCTCCCAGAGAACCTGCCTCCCTAACAACACCTGGAGTGGGACTCCTCCCGTTTGCACCCAAGGTCAGACCAAGTAAATTAAATAATGGTGATTATAGATAAAATGGATGAGTCAGTTCAAATAGTGCAAAGGACATACAGTTAATTCTGCTTTGTTTTGATCAGTACGAGAGGCTTTAATGGAGCAGATAAACGAGTCAGTGCTTAGAACCATTCAGCATGACGAGCCAACTTTGACCAAAATGTTTGGAAAGCAGCCGCTAACTGACAATTCAGTAACGATCTTTCTTTGTGTTCTTTATCTACAGTGAATAACACTCTCACCGAAGCAGAAAGAGACAAAGACAAGGCAAAAGAGACCGAAAAAGGCAAGGAAACAGATACATACAGCCACAAAGACATTAGCAAAACTGAAGAGCGAGGTCAAGAGAATCCAACTGGAGGGAAAGATATAAACACAGGACACGATCGAGAAGATATATATACTGGTACCATTCCAGAGGAAACTGTGGATGGGGGCAGGAATGAAGGAGAGCTGGAGGAAAGAAATACTGGGTCAGAGAAAGCCACTGGAGGCAGAACAGATAAAGTGGATGGTAAAGGCCCAGACAACAGCCTGAATACAGTTGAAAAGGAAGAACCTGAGGTAGGAAAGCCACCTGAGAAAAAAGAAGGCAGTCCAGACACAAACTTGGAGACAGGAAAGACGAATATCACAGTTGTGATAAAAGACAAAGGACAAGAAGAGAAGGAAAGAAAAGAGGAGCAGGTGAATGGAAAAAGAGATCCGGGCAAAGTCGGCCCCAACGATACCAAGCTGAAGACCGTCATAGCTGAGGGGGAAAACACAGTGGAAATGTTTGAACTGGAAATGACAAAGAACAACACAGTTATATATGATACAAAGGACAGACAGAACGAAAATAATACCATAGGTTCTCCAGAGCCGGGGAGGAAAATCATTCCCACCAGAGTCAACATTACACAGTACACCATGTACAGAGCGGGAGGCGAGGAAAAAACAACAACTAGAGAGGACAAGACAGAGAGGGATTCTGCTGCGAAAACAAATGGGGAGCTGGAAAGGGAGAGGGAGGAGAAAGAAAAAGAAAAGGAGAGAGAAGTCAACCAAAGTTTCTCCGGTAAGAGTCTCGTTGAGAAAAATGAAAATGAATATTATCCCCTTCTCCTTGGCCTTTCACACTCACCTACTGTCCCTTCCCCTCCTGCAGAGAAAAGCTGCCCGGCTCTCCCTCGCCTCTACCATGGCTACCACCAGCTGCTGCCCGGGGTGGAGCCTGAAACCGTGGACTTCTTCTGTAACCACTCCTATGGTCTCAGTGGTGATGCTCGACGTACCTGCCAGCCAGATGGCACCTGGAGTGGCAAACAACCCATCTGTGTCAGAGGTACTGTTACCGTTTTTTAAATTGGTTTTTAAATTACTGATGATGACGTTGGCTGTTTGTGGGAGGTATGCATTTCTGTAGGGATGTACGTGAAGCATTTTCTTCTGATGGTCACTGCATTGATTGTTAATAACAAGGTAAATCATGGAAAGGGGTTGTAAGTACAAACAGTACTGCAGACTCAATGTTTTATTAGAAAAGAGTAAGTATTTAATAAGGGGGGTGTTTCTTACTTTATTTCAGGCCATCAAACTTGTTGAAATAAAGGCCAGTAAGTAAAGGGTTCTAAAATGTTAAACAAATGCTGATGTTAAACACTGGTGGGTAAAGGATTTTTGTAGTACAATAATCCATGAAGTCTGGTGCCTAAACGTTCATTAGTTCTTTTTGGACTTTGGTCTGGCTTTTGCTTTTTGCCAATAGATAAGTGGTTGAAAAATCCATTGGCTTGACTTTCCTGATGAATTAAAAAGTTAGGAAAAAAAGACAAAGCAACTTTCGCTGTTGGTTCGATGTTTTGGAAAGTTCTCTTTTTTTTCTTTCTTGCTGCGAGTTAGATGAGAAGGTTGGTGCCACTCAGCATGAGGGTGGTATCAATCTTCTCAAGCGCATTTCCCAAAATGTAGAACTTTTCCTTTAACCATTATTAACGCCATTACTTACAGCTTCTAAACCCCTCATAACGTATGCCATATTAGACAGTGGTACTGTTAAAGACATGGCAGTCATAGTGTGTATGTGTGTGTGTGTTTGCAGCGTGTCGGGAGCCCAAAGTGTCAGAGCTGGTTAGACAAAGAGTCCTGCCACCTCAGGCACCATCCAGGTATGTTTACCAATGCATTGTGTTATATAACAAGCACGATTGTTAACATTAAATGCTTGACGTCCATAAGTAAGGTATAGTTGATATTATCATGCTATTTAGTTACTGAAGAATTAATAGCTAAATCCCTCATTATCATACAGCACATTTTTCTGCACTCACACTTAAAAGCATTAAGTCAACCTAAGGGGTATGTCTACATACCTCGGCTTCTTCTTCTTCTTCTGCCCTCAGAAAGACACCTGTGCACAAGCTGTACTCCTCGGGCCTGGGCCGACAGCTGCAGTCTGCCGGCCCCACTAAAGGCCCTGCAGTGTTTGCCCAGTTGCCCCTGGGCTTCCACCACCTTTACACACATATAGAGTACGAGTGTGCCTCTCCATTCTACCAGCACTCTGGCAGTTCTCGCCGCACTTGCTTGAAGACTGGGAAATGGAGCGGGCGTCATGTGTCCTGTTCACCAGGTGAGGGCAGTAGAGGACCACTAGTTGTCTGACCAATGGACATGACCACACTGACACACATTTTCCTACAGTGATTTACACTCACATATCAATAATAATATGTGGATACAGAATTATTATGTGGTCACTCAGACACACACATCAAATGAGGCTATATTAACAAAGTCCGCTGTGGGCAGCAGCATTTTCTGAAAAGACCATCGCTGCCTCTAATTGCTGTCATTGAGCACTGCATTTTCAGCTTCTTCACCCATCTCTTCTGCATTCCTGCCAGCTGTAGTCCTACTACTCAGTGAGAGTTCCCTAAGCTGCCAAGATGACAAGCCAATAGCTGACATTTACAGCTGAGCTGGGAGATAGACGCAATGACAGTTTAAAAGATCAACATCTTAGATTAAACACGGCTTCTTCCAGGCTGTAATCAAATGTACAACCTACTTACACCTACTCCTCTTCCTTCGTCATCATCAGCAACATCTTATGTAAAAGCAGGTAGTTTGGAGAATGTTTCATGTTGCTGTGTCCCAGATTTTTGCACATTTCTCACAGAGGACCCAACAGTTTTATCATAAAGGCTCTTGCATACATATCAGCCATTCATGTATGGCAATGCCTTAGTAACATAATGGTAAAAAGATAATGATGCAAAATATGCAGGACACCCTTCTTGGGATACGGTTTGTTCATCCTCGTTCAGCATATAAGATTGTAGAGCTTTGTTGCAGTGTAGATCCATTCACACCTTCCTCTACCTTCCCTTTAATGTGATAATGTTGCTAAGGACAATCCTGATATCATAATACTAAAGTTGCCCTGCCTTCTTCCTCACAGAGTGGTCCAACCTTTGCCTCCAGACTAAATGACTTTGAAATAGGCCTTGTGCAGAGTGAACGGAAATCACACTGGACCAGACAATTTAATCACTATTTGTTGCAGTCACAAAACTGACAGCTCTTCATGGACAGCCTTAATAACGACCTGGAAAGGTGTTGGGTCTGTGGGCCGTGTTCAACCTTATTAAAAGAGCTCTGCACACATCTGTAGCAATGTCAACAGTCACTGGAGGTAGATTCATGTTTTGTACAGTGCTGATCACGATATTGTGGAACAAAGACAAAAGTCTTTAGTCTTTTTTTTATTACTTAATTGATCATAATGAGAATAAGATGTTTGAATCCACCTGTAGTGCATTTTATGAACATTTTGTGCCGGGTCCTAATTTCTGTGTGGCTTTTGAATATGTGTATACTGCAACCGCATTGCATTTTGGCAAACAATCTTGTGTTCTATGTGCACGTTTGAAATAAAAGCTCTCAGAAGGGAAAGTCAATTCAAAGACAGCCCATAGTTTTGACACAGCCTCAATGTAAGTCGAATTTTTCTCTTGTCGTCCTTTTCCATCCCCTCCTCTTGATTGTGGTCTTTCCCTCTCCGTTACCTCATCCTGTCACCTCCTCTTTGGGTCTTTGGCAGTGTGTGGGACGCATCCAACCTTTGACCCAGAGAGGCCGGCAGAGGCTCACTGGCCTTGGCTGGCAGCCATCTACCGCCGCTCCACCAACGGCGCTGAGACCAAGGTGACCAAGGCAGACAGCCAGGCAGAGTCCCTGAAGAAGGACGTTGCAGCAGGAATTGGCAACCACAATCAGGTTTCTGGCTGGCAGCTGGTGTGCAGTGGGGCTCTGGTGAACCAACGGAGTGTGGTGGTTGCAGCCCACTGTGTGACAGAGCTGGGGAAGGTGTATCCTCTGGATACAGCCAAGATCAAGGTGGTAGTAGGGAAGCACCTCCGTGATGATCACAGGGAAAGTAAAGGTCTTCAACATCTAAGGGTATGCTATAGGAGATCTTGTTTTCTAATGATCCTTTTTAACCAAATTTACAGCACAGTAAGTCCATCTCTTTCTGCCTTTAGGTGGCCTCCATTGTTGTTCATCCAAACTACGATCCCCATATTCTCGACTCTGACATGGCTGTGGTCAAGTTACTGGACAAAGCAAGGATCGGGGAGAAGGTCCTGCCCCTCTGCCTCTCGGAGAGCCAGAGAGAAGAGGAGATCTCTGGACAAGGGCTTGTGACAGGCTGGTCTCCACTGCCTGATCCAAGTTTAGGTCCTGATGAGAAGGCAAGGGTTGGGCTCGTTCACCTTGCTGATGTAGTCCCATGTGAGCAGCAGTATGCTCATAACGGCGTGCCAGTCAGCGTCACAGACAATATGCTCTGTGCCAGCCAGAAGCCTGACTATGGGCCCTCTAACATATGTCCCTCTGACACTGGGGGAATCCTTGTCCTCCCTGCCCTCTCTGAGAACCAAGCCAGCAGCAACCAGAAGCCCTCTCTCAGCTTCACACAGGTGCAGGGGAAGACCCAAGGACTGTGGAGACTTCTGGGACTGGTGAGCTTTGGCTATGACCAAGGGGAGTGTGATCCTGACCTCTACACAGTCTACACACATGTAGCCAACTTCAAAGACTGGATAGAGAACAATATGAAATAAAAACTCCTACTATGTGACACATCTTGTTCCACCTATGCTTCCAGAATATATAAATGCCCTCATATCTTACAGTCCTCTCCTTTATGTCTGTCTGTTTTTCAGTCTGTTCATCCTCTCATCTTTTTTTCTTGGTCTCATGCACAAGGGCATTTTCTTACTCAATGCAGAAGCACTGGAAACAATGGACAACACAGTGCTCTAACTGAAGGGGGTGCTAACACATTACATGTGCTGGGCACCAAGACGTCACTGTTCAGGTTCATCAACCTGAGGTTACAGACTTGAAAATGACAGAAAACCATTTCAAGCCTCTGGCTGATGATGGTTTGTATTGTACTCTTTGGTAAGTACTGTATATATGTTGTAATGTACTGAATTATTCTATCAATTCATATGACTCAAGAGATGTACATATTGTAATGAAAGACAGAGAAATCATGTTTTAATAAAAGATGATGTGCTTGTGGTAAATCTTGTCAGAGTGTGATTGTTTTCCATCAGAGTATAAAAGTTTATATATATACTTATACTCAGTATATATGTAATACATATATATAAAATATATATACATATTATGTATCTATATTTTAAGTACAGAATGAAGAAGCACACAGTGAAGCAAATGAATCCAGGTCAGAGCAGCGCTATTTTCACAACCACAAACGGAGCACGTTATTCACAGATCAATTCCCTCCTCTGTGCTCAAATGAAATCAACTACTTCCATTCTGACCTTCCACCATTACTCAAAAGGAATATAGATACAGGATCTGCAGTTTATATGGCCTTCCAAAAGGGGGCAACAAAGAATACACTGCGTTTGGGAGCATCAGGAAGGGAGCTGGGTTTTGGTTCCTTGTTTGTTTGTTCTTAATTTGGTTATTTAAAAATAATGATTAAAGTTACAAGCTGCTTTCCACAAGTAAATCAAGGTTGAAACATTTCAGTACTGCAAACCATTAGGAGTACAACAATTAGATCAAATAAAACTCAGTACAATAAAACATTAAACAGAATTAAATACACAAGCTATATTAAAGCTAGAACAATGAAATTATGGCCATTATTAATTAAAAGCAGGTTTTATGTTATTATTATAGATGTTACTGACTATCTGCAAGCCTCCGACTGAGAGTTTCCAAGGCGAGGGACCCTGACTATGAAAGCCTGGTCATTACAGAAAGGCACTGCCAGAACATCTGAGGCTGAAAATAAAGTAGGAGCCAGCCCCCGACGTGCTTAAAATCTTATTGCTGTGTTAATCAATCTTTTAATCACTTGCATGAAACACAACACTGACTTATTATCACCTCATAACGTTGTTTTTGTGAATGTGTCAGCAAACAGTTGCCTATTTACACATTCAGCCGACATGGAGCAACGTTATCATTCATTTGGAGTCTGGTATTCACTCTCTTTTTAGGTGAGTTTTAGTCTACACCAACTCTTGAAAGAAAAAGTTGGATCTTGTGCTGATATATGCTCCACTATGTTCACTAGCTGCTAGTCATTTGGAGACAGGCAGGTAGTGTTGATCAGAGAACAGCTTCCTGCTATATGGCTGGAAATTAGGTCCAAAGAAGAAGATCTGAGCAATGACCTCTTTCATTACATAGAGTACTTTGATTCACTGCTAATAAAGTAATTGTATTGTAAATGTAAAATGTTCAGATCAAACATTTTGTTACTGTTGTTTCCTCAACTGAAAGTTCTTTCCTTTCCTGCCCAACAGGCCTGACAGACCTCTGCAAAGATGTGCCAAGAAAAAAATGAAGCACCTTGTCTTGGCCATATTTCAACCTCATACATTTTCCAATCAATTTTAAAATGTTATTTATTAAAGCAGTACTTGGACTGGGCCTAGAATATATAATAGATTTTGTAAATTCTTATGAGCCTGAGAATAGCCCGAGGTTGTTAAAGCAATTTTGCCTCTACATTCCCCAGGTCTGACTGTCCTGCCCGAGGTGATCTGTGCTGTCAGGGCCATAAATCTGGAATGCAGTAGAGTTATTTAAAAATTTTAATTGCACGATGGGTTTTAACTTGTTTTAATTTTGCCGTCTTCAATCAGTTGTTATCAATTCCTATTCAAATGTAAAATTTTCCTTCTCATTTGTGCTTTAGAGTATTTTTTTCAAAATTACTTTCAAAAGCACTTTGTCAGATCTGTACTGCAGCTCTTCTTGGTCTGCCTATAATTGATATGATTAAAAAAAGATATCCAGCCATTTATAACGCTTCATGTTAATAATGTAAGATCACATTTGGAATGCAAAACTGCTGCAGTGCCTTTGTTGCACTCCACAGGAACGACATCTATCAAAGGCTTTCTGTCTCTCCTTCACCCATTTACTGAAGCTGAACAGCAGCTAAGTCCCATGTTTTTCCCAGAGGAGGATCCTGTCCACTTGGGCTGGGAGACTGTCTGTTCACAGGCCCTGGTTAGCTCACAGGGCATCATCCATAGAAACACGGGTAACACTTAACCAAGTCCTAACTGTCCTGGGAACAGAGACGCAACCCTGAGCAAAGTACCTGGATAATGATGAGAAAATGCCACCATGAGAACTCCATAGTTAACGGTGGAGAGCTGGAGGGGCAAAATACTTAACACCAGACTTATGCAAAATGTTTAGGTTTCATTCCAGTTTCCCAGTTAGGCTGATGGGCTCTCGGTGCTTTGTTCTCAGTGTGAGGAGAAGAATCCTTTGAACTAAAACTTTTTGGCACTAAGGCTACACACAGCTCTGTTGTTGGTATTCTGGTCAGACATAACAATGTGGGGTCTCCTGAAACATTTACACTCAAAGGACAAGTCTGCTTTTTGCTCTTGCGCCTGTCTTTTTCAAAACTGGTCACAAATGTTCAAGGCAAAGTTGGGCACTGTAGTTTTTAGCAAACATTTCTTTCTTGTTCTTCTTCCTACTGGAGGTGTAAGTACTTACAATGCACTGTAGATCTTCTTTTTCTTGGTCTTCCTATAATTGCATGAATTCTGGCTGCTGCTACTGAACTGAGAAAGCGTGTTTGATTAAATCGTGCATTTATCAGAAACCTATTTCAGCTGATACACATTTGTTGCACTGGTGAGTAATTACAGCACTAGCACCATGCATCTGGGATTGAGTCAAAGTAAACTACAGGGCCCAAATTTGTTGTAATGAAATAATTTGTCACCCAGTGCAACGGTGTGGCTCGTATATGTGTTTTGAATGGAGGTCTATGGCACAGAGGAATAAAAATATCTATATCAGGTTTTGGTTATTCTTGTTGGAAGGATGACTTCATTGTTGGTTTTGGTCTGTTGGTGGGATTTGTTGACAAAAAAATAAATGATAGTTTCACTATCCTTATTCTTTGAGGAGTAATGTGTTTACTGCCCTGTGGTATTATCCCTTATGCCCTGTGGTATTATCCCTACCCCCTCTAATGAATAGCCTTGGTTCATTCTCAACAAATTTGAAACCCGAAGCTAGAAAATTAGGAGTTATATTTGGCTCAGACCTAAGCTTTGCATCTCAAATAAAAACTGTTGCCTGCTTTTACCAAATAAGGACCATCTCCAGAATCAAGGCAATGCATTCACAGTCTGATCTGGAAAAAGTAATACACGCTCTCGTTTTCTCAAGACTTGACTACTACAACTCCCGCCTTTCTGGCATCAACCAAAAGTCACTCTCTCGCCTCCAACTAGTTCAAAACGCAGCAGCTCGGCTTCTTACTGGTTTTAACACATGACATCCCATCACCCCGATCCTGGCTTCACTCCATTGGCTCCCCGTTAGATTTAGAATTGATTGAGCCTTTGCCATCAGGGCACCTCGACTCTGGAACAACCTTCCTGAGGAGATAAGGCTCGCAGAATCAGTACCCTCTTTTAAATCACTTCTTAAAACCCATTTTTATAGATTTGCTTTCATGTGATGTCATTTTATTTTTTTTGCTCAGTTTTATGTATTTCATTGCTTTGTTTGTCAAAGCACTTTGTAAACGCAGTTTTTAGAAGGTGCTATTTAATAAAGTTATTATTATTGTTATTATTTTTTGTTTTTTACTCATAATGCCCTTAGCTACTGCCAGAACCATTCCTCTCCCAGTACCTTTAATACATACAATGTGAACCTAAACAGAGCAGAGTATTATCCCGTCATTACCTGCCATGTGTGCCTATATTAAATGGAACATAGCCATTTTATACACTTCCACACGGCCCTGAATAAATATACAACACACTCGTATTCCAACACACAAAGCAATTTTGCTGTATTGATTTAAAGTCCCGGCTGTGTTTTCATCTATATGCAGACCTATGACTGAAATGCAGAGCCAGAAGTAGCAGTATGATGATGTATTATAGCTGTGCTTATTTGACTCCTACAGCAGCTGCAGAAAGCCTGCATGAATTCTGACTGCTGCTACTAAACTGAGAAAGAATGTATGAGTGTGTGTATGTGTGTGTGAGAGAGAGAGATGGAAATGGAGAATTCCCATTTTCTGTTGCTTGTCTTGTGCTTTCTGGGTTGTGCGGTTTACTGCTTTAGTTCTCCTGTGTTTGAGTCTGTGTCCCGTCTCAGCCGCCCTCGTGTTTCCCCTGATTGTTGAAGTGTTTTCACCTGTTCCCCTGTGGGTTTTCCTGAATACTTACCAGCTTCATTATCCTTCAACATCTTCCTAACACGTATGGTCAATAATGCTCCTGAGAGGCCATCAACACTGGTTCAAGCCCTTTAGGGTTGTACCCTTTACACTGAGGTATGTGCAAATGGTAGCTGTATATCGTGGTTTGTTCCCTAAACAACATATTAAAATGCACAACATTAAAAACTAAATCCAGTTTTAAAAGGTGAAAAGTAATACAGTATCAATAGATGCCAGGATACTAGGTTCAGGAAGTATGTCCTCTGTGATATGTCATGGAGAAACTGCCTATGCTCTTAAAGATGAACAGAACACAGGAAACAGCTACAGGTCGTTGACAAAAATATATTGCACAAAAGGAGATAGACAGTCAGAAATCATCAGCTATCGCTAAGAAAGGATACCAGAACACAGCTTTTAGAGACAAAGAAACTCATTTCCATTGGCCAAGTTACATCTGTTACAGGTTTGTTATAGGTCTTTCGGGACCTCGAGTTACAGTCTGCCAAGCAGAAACCTTTCCATACAAGGACCATCTTTCCACCATGTGGCTCACCTTTGACTTGACAGTCACGTTGCTCAACGTACACACACACACACACACACACAAACACACTTACTTATTACTCACCCTGCTCTTTGCTATTTGTTGCTCAATAAGTTTTGAAGGCATACAGAGCACTGACCCAAACATTATTGCAATGACAATTAAGTTTGACCTACTCTGTGAGAAGTCTGATGAGCACTATCAGCAATTCTGTTACATCTGACAAAGATTAAAATTGTTTTATGAAACAGTTTGCGAAAAGCGGCCTCCCATGTCAAAATCACATGCTTTGATGACCAATTCATCCCCCCGACCCCCTCTCAGTGCAGGCTTTTGAATGCTTAAAACGAACTGGTTCGTACGAAGTGTCGTGTCGTCCGACCATGTCTGAAGGCAAAGTGCTTATAGCTGTTCAGAACGGCCATATGAGAAGGATTAAAATAACGGTAATAACGGGGTAATAACGGGAATAACGGTGCACTGTCTATTATTAAAACCATTCATGTTGCCATGAAAAATAAAATGATTTGTTTTCACTACGCTTGAATCACAGACAGGCTGCAGTAATGTTTTCAAAGTTTTTCCCTTTATATATATTTTGTGCTTTTAATCTGTTTTATAGGGATCCACAAGGGCTAAAATTAAATGCTTATCAAAGAAATGTTCCGTTCCGTTTCAGTTGTGTAGATGAAATCGTTTTCTGTATGAACTGCAGTCATGTAAGTTGTACCTGCAGTGCATAATATAGGACTGTAGAAGTCTGTAGTTTAGAGTCTATATGGTTAGGATGCTATTCTAGTCATGGAAATCAAGATCGGGCTTTAATGATTTTTGGCCTTCAACATAGCCAGCGCATCAAAATAAAGGTCATACAATCATCAAAGTTCAGAGAGGCTCACAGAACCTGCAGCACAACCCTCTGCATGTTAATGCGCGACCTAATTAGGCTGCTTTCCATGGTTGGGCTCGGTTCGGGGGATTTTCATAAATCCAGCTCTCAGCACTACACCTCCTTATTAACAGGTTTCCCATCAACTTTGACCGTGTTTGCAAATCTGTGTGTGTGTGAGTGAGAGAGAGAGAGAGAGAGAGAGAGAGAGAGAGAGAGAGAGAGCCTGGCTGACAGACAGACACAGAGAAAGACAGAGATAGGAACCGTATAGGCTGCATCTTGAACCAACGGGAGTTGGCTTCCCCTGCTGAAGAGACAAAGAGGGGGGACAGCGGGCGGAGGCGGGCGGAGGCGGGCGGGGGACTAAAGCGCCGAACAGCGAGGTGACACAGAGCCTCATTCAGTGGGATCGCTGAGCTGCGGAGCTCCGTCGGATTTTACTGACAGTCCGTGAAGCGCCTCCTGTTCTGGACCGCTGCGGCTGAGCCCATCTGAAGCGGATGCGACAAGACCAAAAACTTTTCCCCGCCGTGCTTTTCAACGCAGGTAAGACGCTGCGTTTTCTTTTTATTTCAATACGCTGGATCTTCTTCACTGTGAATGTGTTGCAGGTAAAACATGCAGAAACACCAGTTTGTTCTCCCTTGAACGAACCGCTGAGGTGTTTTCCTCTGCGCAGCGCTACCATCCCATAGATATGCTGCTCGTGCACTGCCCGGCCCAAAAAAAAATAAAAAAAGTCACACACTAATATTTGGTTGGAGCGCCCTTAGCTTTGATCACGGCATGCGTTCGCTGTGGCTTTGCTTCGATACGCTTCTGCAATGTCTCAGCATTTATTTCTGTCCAGAGTTGCCTTAATTTTTCACCAGCATCTTGTTTTGATGATGGGAGAGTCGGACCACCTCGCAAAGTCTTCTAAAGCACATCCCAGAGATTCCCAATGGGGTTACGGTCTGGACTCTGTGGAGGCCAATCCATGTGTGAAAGTGATGTCTCATGCTCCCCGAACCACTCTTTCACAATTTGAGCCCGATGAATCCTGGCATTGTCATCTTGGAATATGCCATCAGGGTAAATCAGGGAAAGGTCTATTAGACTACTAACTACACATACTATAACTACTAGACATATGAACGAATAAATTCAACAATGAATGAATCCAGCGAATTTGGATTCACTGTTTCAGCTCAGTTTACTTTCTTGAATGCTTATGGCACACATCATTTGCATATCACATTCCCATTTAGTATTACGTGCAAAGCCTGCTAGACCTGTGTCTATGTATATATACAGTATATATGTACACTAGAGCTTAACTATTATAAAATTATATTAGCGTGCTAATATTTTCAAATGTTCTCTTTTTCCATTTCTTCAGGGCCTATATGAGTGTGAAAGAGCTAAAGGAGGAGCTACACCTGAGTGGCACTGACACACTCAACGTTTTCTTTGCCAGCAACTCAGTGCGGGAAGAGCTGGCAGGAGCTGCAACCTGGCCGTGGGCAAAGGAGGCCCTTACCCACCAAGGTACGTTAAATGACATCAAACCACAGTATATTACACAGTATATGTAATCTCTCCTATCTCTTGCTGCGCCTTTATTCCTCTTTGTATTTCTATGGCAAGTGCCGCTTTTCAACCTTCCCAAAGCGCTTTATAATCTGTTAACCATCTTTATACCATTTTCTCAGTTTTCTGTCTTCCTCTTTCGTCTCTCCTCCTTTTCCAGTTTTGCCATGATTTAGTTCTTTCTTTCATCCGACTCTATCCATTCATCTCTTCCTCGCCCTCAGTCCCTTCTTGTCTGCTTTGACGATATCCAAACGAGATGGGGAGAGCAATTGGAGCTGGCAGAGATTTCCCCCCCGACACGTTGCCTCTTTCCTCTTCCAATCATTAAGCCTTTGATTTTCACTGGAAACGGCTAATCAACCCAACAGCAACCAAACAAACGGCAGTGCGGGCTCTGTACCACCGTTGCCACCCATGCCCACTTTCCAGCTGTTCTTTATTTATTTATGCACTCTTTTCTTCTTAAAGTATTGAGTGTACTCAAATGGAGACACATGGGGGCAGATATACATACCTCCAGTGAAGAAAACCTCTCACTGGAAGGATTTGCATGTTCCTGCAAAATGCTGCTACTTGCTACTTCATAGACTGCATGTTTTTTGGGCTCTCTGGAGTTTGTGGCACATCTTTCTAAAGAATAGGTGAAAAAGAAGTTGAAAGACAGACTTCTCCTTCTCTTCTCTCATCCCATCACTACATCGTCAGCAATGATATCCATCCATCCATCCATTTTCCACCGCTTATCAGCTTGTCAGCAATGAGAATGTACCAATAATGTGAAATACTTTGTGTTTTTAACATTTTAACTTCTAGCAAATAGGAAGGGATGCGATGTGATGATGGTATGTGGTTACATTTTGCCATCACATATGCTACAAACATATGTGATATCTTGACTCAATAGAGAATCTTTAAGATGTGGCAGTATGTTCACACCATCAATGTATGAGCTTGAAACTCAAAACTCAAACAGCAGAAACTGCACAAAAAAATAGACATAAAGGCTAAGTTAAAGAAATAGCACATTCAACAATGGATGACAATTAACTGATTTATGCTAATATTAATTAAATGTTTCTGCTTTTCTTTAGTTCATATAATTATGAATTTAATACTTATTCAGATGAAATAAGCAGTTTTATTAGAATCTTAATGTCACTTTGAGCTCAGACAACTTTGGCTGGACATTTGTTATTTAGAAATTTAATACAATAAATTCATAATTGAGTGATTCAAATCATAACTGGCTGATTAAATGAAAATAATTGTCAGCTGTAGCCTCATAGGCAAAACACAGGTGACGTTTTATGTCCACAATGTGCACATCAATTAGCTGGCACAAATTTATTTCAGCTGTCTTCTAAAGACATTTATGGTCAAATCATTAGCATGAAATTATGCCAAAATGCACACAGCACAATAAAAGACAAACAACTGCACTATTAACTAAAAAAGTATATATCAATAAATATATTTGCACTGTTTAGCAGATGAATAAGAATACATCACCACTGATTATGAAAAACAGATGCAAAGATGCATCTTTACTAACATGCCTTTCCCCTATTTCTGTTATTTTTCTTAAAACTTAATTTTTTATTTGGTTAGCTCTCACATTCCCTTTTACAAAAAACATAATTCAACATTGTTGACAGTTTCCTTTACAAGGGGTTACAATATTCATAAGGTCTTATGTGCCCGAAAAAGCAAGTAGAAATAATAATAAATAATAATAACACTGAAAAATACATAATTAACATAAAAAATGTAAAAATAAACTAACAGGTTATATAGTCACACAGGAAAATATCCACATTTTTTTATCAAAAATTAAATTTCCCGTGTATCTTGTCTCTGCTATTTCTGTGTTTTTTGTGTTTAAATTGAATTTCTGTGCAGATGTCAACATTTATATATATTTATATAAAAGTATAAAAGTATAAAAATATTTTTATTTATATATATATATATATATATATTTATATAAAAGTATAAAAGTATAAAAATATCTATGTATTTGTTCACTCCACCGCTGGAGGAGCTGCACATTTCAGGCTCACTGAACAGCTCATAAACACTCAAATATCAAAATTAGACTTTTCACTAGTTTTATTATTTTCAATCAAAGGCATGTTCTCTAGCTTAAGGCTGCCATAGATTCATCTAAACAGCTATAGATGATCCATTTTGGGTTAATAACATCTCTTGTCGTTTCTTCAGAGTAAAAATAACTGATAATTATATAATTTAATATGCTGTGGTTGTAGATGTATGGACTTGAGATAGCTATTAAAAGATTTAAACTGGGAACTTTACTTTGACACTACCAGTTATATTGTCATAGTAGATAGATAATAGTTATATTTTTCGAATGAAACCGGTGCATTTATTTCTCTACTGGATGTCTCCCACATGACGTTTGTTTCAGTTGCTCAGCATCTGTCCCTGTTTAAAAGTAAGTTAATGGATGACAAGTTTCCTCCGGAGGCCCTGTTGTTTAATGTCTTCGTATTTAATGTCTTCATTGATCAATGTCTTCCCCAATGAACACACTGTTTCTAATTACAAAACCAATAACTCTCATGTCTGTTCCTGATTCCGCAATTATCACCTTGCTGCAGAAAACCCGCATCTCCACTTAAAGGCAACTTTTGTGAGAATTCACCAGAGCAAGAAAAAAAAAAATAGTAGATTTTGAAATGTCTATCTTTGGATTGATTTCTATTTTTATTTAGTCTTTGTCTTTCTAATTAAAGTTGTTTAAAAAACATTATAGTGCAAAATGTCTAGAATGGTTTAATCCACACACAAATCTGCATTCAAAACACAAACAGAATTATTTTGTCAGTCAAGAATGTACATTAGCAACAATGCGTTATCTTGCACTGTTAATAAAAGATTTTAAACTATTTTGCGTGCAGAGCCACATCAAAAAACAAAACCCCTGTTGTCCATGGTGCATGCGTGGACTAACCCTAACCAAGGGGCTTTCGGCGTTTTCCAGGGTTCGTGCAAAGTCCTGAAAGTTTGGAAAATGCTTAATTTTAACGGTTGCCTTCTCAAGGTTAAAAAGGTGCTTGAATTTCGAATATAACCCTTGGAATACATAGTGTTTCATCATCTACACAATCACTCACGTAAACAGAAAAAATCTTTCAATATTTGAAATGAAACGATCCCGTCATCATATTCTTTGTTGTCTGTTAGTACACAGTCAGTAAACATGTACTTCAGAGCAGGTTCATTATCATCATTAATCGAAACGTAATTTAATGTGTTTATGGAAACATAGAGACAGTGTTTTTCCAGTGCATTCTTCCATTCAGTCAAAAATTCAGCCGATTTTCCACATTCTATGACCCATTCAGGATCAGATGGGATGCCTGATTTTCCTTTGGTTCTTTCATTGTGATCTGTCTGAATCCAGCCTGCCTACCATTTACACCCTGCTAACTGTGTGTCACCCACATTTCATAACTCAGCGCTTTATACGTTAATGCACACAAAATACCTGTTTTACCTGTAAAGCACTTGAACATTCTGCTGCATCTTAAACGCCAACTCATGCAGTCTAGCAGTTATCAAGTAAAATCAGTAGCTGTTCATTGAATTAGTTTTCATATTAGAATGTTTATATATGACATTTATAATGTCAACGCCATTGTTTTTCAGTCATGTTGTGATTTACATATTCTTTCCTAATCATCTTCAGTGGCCATGGTATTTCTTTTAGTACATTTAGTACATTTGCAGTGGCATGGGTTGGCTCCAAGGCCATGAAACTGTACAAGTAAAACAGTAATGGTAGGAGTCAGTTATTAGGAAAGTGGGGCAAATGGTAAATACAAGCTCTCTGCAGAGCGTTCTTCCACATTCAAAGCAGGCAAAAATGGCCCATATTCATCGGTAGCCACCTTACCGTATCCTGTTCCCTGTTTTTGGTTTAAAGTACTAAAGTTTTACTTCATTCCTTATTGGTTTTAAATGTCACAGTTCTTTTTACTGCGGTGCTCTGTTTCTCTTTTGGAAATGCCAGCATGCTGTGGTGGCAGTGAGTAAAACTGGAGTTGAACAGACACAAAGCTATTAGCAGTTAGAATCTGTACTTTTGCTACAATACTACGCTTTTGTTTTTGTGATCAGTTGTTTTGTCAGGAGCTTCTGAAATCTTATTAAAAACAAAATCAATGCAACCTGGGTAATAATGTGAACATGGTTCCATGATTTTAGATAGAGAACAGAAGCTGAATCTGGGGCTCTCCTGTTATTTATTGTCTTGCCAAAGAGCACTAAACCACCTGCTTAAGTACAGTTTCTAAATCATTACATCCCATCAAAGCCCTGGAATGACGTGTTACAGTCTTGAAATTTTAAATTTCACACATCTTTTTCTCCCTTTTCAGACACTAGATATTTATTTTCTGCGATCTCTAAATAGGAAAATAACATGACCCATACTGTGAATTTGACTTTTTGTCCTCAGGTGGGATGGTTTTGAACCCGTCCTACTTTGGTACCATGGGCCACCACAACACCATGATCCACGAGATGGGCCACATCTTAGGACTGTACCATGTCTTCAAGGGGGTGAGCGAGCGTGACTCCTGTGATGACCCATGCCAGGTAGGGCTGTTAAATCCTCTCCTTTTGGTGATTCTTATTGGGACTTTTTTGTGTCACACATTATGAAGGTTTTCCTTAAGCAAAGCAGTACTGCATTTATTTTTTTGAAAGTTTTGATCAAATGTTTATTCTTCTGTATCAAACAATATATTGCCTTATCTATGTACTTGCCTATGCCTACCTGGATAGAGTTCTCCACTCTTCTGGGATAATTTGCTAGTAGCGCTGTCATGTGCACACGCAGGAGACCACCCCATCCATGGAGACGGGAGATCTGTGCGCTGACACTGCACCAACGACCAAATCCAAAGCCTGCCGCGATCCCGGAGCCGTCAACGATACCTGCGGAGTCACCACGTACCAGGACACACCTTACAGCAATTACATGAGTTATACAGGTGCAGTGAATAAATATTCTGTGCTCTCCGTACTTCCTAAAATAAGTCAATCATGGCACTGTAGAATTTATACTGTACATTATCAGAATAGTGATGACAGAGGACATGAAATAGGTGTACTGTTTTTTTGTGTAAGATAAAATTCAGTAGGACACATGGTCCTTGGCTGCAACAGCATTAGTCATTAATCCATATACTTTTTATATTTTAAAAAGGAACAGATGCAAGTACAAGACTTACCCTACATGTATTCCATGCAAATAGCTTACATTACTTTTTCAAACTTGTTTTGTTAAGACTCAGTTGGCTAATTTGAGCGACTTTCGGCATTATAATGGGCTTGCCATAAATAATAATAATATAAACAACAATAATATTAATAATAGTAAGAATTTTGAAATCAGAATGACAATTTTTTGTTCAAGGCACCTAAATCACCTAAATCATATCTACCACCAGACACCAGCCAAATGCTGGTAAAATATGCAAGTAGCTGGCAGATTCACTCACCAGGCAAAAAAAACAATGGTGATCCATTGAGCGGCTGGTAAAATCTGAACATTCACTAGCCATTTGGCTGGTGGACAAAAAAGTAAAATTTGCGCCCTGTTTAGAGCAGCATGATGTGATTGTTTTCGTCACGTTCAGCCCGTTTTTCTATTCAAAATAACTCTTGAACTGTGAGTCCTGAATCTTGGTTGATATACTCGGATTTAGTCTCATGCTCTCTGACAGGTTCATTAAGGACATTGCTGCTGCGGTCACGGGGTGTTATGTCCCCTCCCTCTGTCAGATGCCATCAATTAACCTAATTATCTCCAACCGTGTGATTAGCACTGAAGTTAGATGGAGGCTAGTGTTTGAACCTGATCCATGATGATTACCTGGGTCCTTTCTTTTCTTTGCACCACGTCAGATGACAACTGCACCAACCATTTCACTCCCAACCAAGTGGCCCGAATGCACTGTTATCTTGACTTGGTGTACCAGAAGTGGCTGATGGACAGGCAACCTGCCCCAATCCCTCTGGCCCCCATAGTGACGGACCAGAGTCCGGATTCTGTTTCTATCTTTTGGCTGCCACCTATGAGGGGACCACTTTATCAGAGGTATGATTGCATGGGTTCTTAATCTCATTTATCTATTCAAGGAATACACCAAAATGAAATGTGTCTCTTGTTTGCACTTGTCTCCTCATTTGAAATGATAATTCTTCCACAATCTTGACTCTAACTATAGACAAAGTAACTAATGTGTTAAAATATATTTAACATTTTTAAAAACCCATCTGGACCCAAATGATCTTCATGTAGTCCTATGACTGCTGTAGTCACATAGTAGTAGTAGTAGTCTTTACCCTTATGCAAGTAGACAAGTGAATGACAGTGATGCTAGTGATAGGTTGATCATGAGCATGTTGTTCATTGAACTACTCTTTTGATATGAACTAGTAGTAAAGAAGTCGTCTCGGAGACTAATCCGTTCATTTTGGCCACGCCTGCGCATGTGCAACAATAATAATGCATGAGTTTCGTTTTTCTCAGCTACACAGGATCAGTATGGGACAGAAATTAGTCGTCATCGTCATTTCCTTTAGCCCCGCCTCCAAACGGCTCGGCCTCAGGCTCACTCACATAAATGGCAGTGCCTGTATAACTCTGGATTTGGCTATTAGTGAATTTTATAACTATTGGGGCATAATGATTTAAATAAAGGATATTTAAGTATTTGTACTTGGAAGTTGATGTACCTCAAAGAAATGTATCTGCTGATTTATAGATGGACAACTGGCAAATAGTGTAATGGCCAATTTACATGTAATGCATGGTGATTAAAAACATATTCAGGCTACTATCAATAACAATTAGTGTGTAGTGTAGAGTTAAGTCCTGGTTACTGCTTCCAGTATCTTCTTAATTGGTCGAGATCATTGTATTTACCCGTCCATGATGACCACCTGCAAAAAAACACTTTGTAAAGATTATGGATGTGGTCAAGTCATACTTCCTGACTTTATGAGTTTACAAAGATTACCTTAACAGTAAACAGCTGACTGGTGTGCAATAATGGATTAATGGTTCTTGTTCTTGTTCTCCTTCAGCTTTCTTCTTTTGTCCATCTAGAGTGAAAAACAAAGCAAGCTCATCCAACATCATCATAGAGACATACAGTATTTACCTTGTTGTGACAAGCAAAAGACAATGTGAGATATTTCATAATCAGCAACTGTGTTTCCTTCTGTCCCAGCTCCTCCTTCCACGTGTCTGGCATCAACTGTGGAGACTGTGAGAAAAATGGTGTTTTCCACCAGTACGCCTACGAGGCTACCTCACCTCGCATCTGTGACACTTCAGGTTACTGGACACCTGAAGAGGCAGTTGGTCAGTCAAACATTACTATGTGTGTTTGTGCATATGTGTATCTAAAAGAAGGATGAATATTTATATCTTTTTTTACTAACATAAAATGTGGTGAAAACCCCAACTGAGCGTATTCTGAATGAGCTATATACAAACAAAGAATGCTCTTAAAACTCGAATAATATCGGCAAATCCCACGTCTTAATCGGAAAATGCGGAATTCGGAATATTGTAATTTGCAAATTTAGTGTGCATGTGACCAGAAGCTGCGTCTCAATACAGGGGCCGCATCCTTTAAAAGCATTTGAAGACGGCACGCGTCAGAACGGCGTGACAAGGCCGTCCCATTTGGAAGGCTCCTTCAAATGCAGCTGAGAAATGCGGCCTTCTTTTCCCAATATTAGGAGGATCAATCAACTGGCTCCATCGCGGCCCAGCATATCCCAAGATTCATTTTGCAGGATTACACATTTAAATGGAAGTATTTCCACTCACTCAAACAGCTAACAATATAAATGGTATGGGGCCTTAAAAACCTCAACCAAGCCAAGGTTTCTAGGTGACAGGAGTGGCGCATCATGACGCTGATGTGTGTAGACTGAAAATCCTCAGACCAGACCGTCTCATTTAACAATGCTTGGTTCGGCCTTCGCGGTCTGTGAAGGTCGTGCCTTCGTAGTCCACTTCCTTAGAAGGATGGGGCCCCTGAATTGAGACACAGCTGTAGTCAGTTTGAGTATAAACAGATCTGAACATGAGAGATTGTTGGAGCTGCATTATCAACATTATCAACACTTTAAAATAGATTTTCACCATGACAGAGGTTGCTTTTTAGTGATGAATGACTTGGTCAAAATAGGTTATTTATCTGCTATTGGAATTTATTCAAATAAATGAGGGCCAAGATGAAAGGAAGTAGTGGTCAGGAGGCAAATGGTTGCTCCTCGTTCCTCCTAAAATCTACAGTTGACAAAGTTGTGTTCTTCTCCTGATACCCTCTTCTCTGCCAATAGTTATTGACAGTGAGGAATGTGGCGGTTTCAGGTTTGAGTTTGTGTCCTTGAGTTCTCCTCCTGTTTCCACAGAGCACATCAGCCCCCTCCCCTCCAAAACCACACGTGCACACCCACGCACACACGTCTCTTCCCTGTAAATTTCAGGTGCGTGCAAGGCTAATGGCTCCTGGAAGAGGAAAAAGCAGAAAATCATTAAATGATAATTGCCCTAAGCTACAGACCTCTCTCTGTCTCTGTCTTGTTTTAGCCAAAGCGAGAACAAGGATTATTAGGCAAAGCGTTTACTCTGGGTAATGTTTGGGTGCTGTTCAAACATTGAACCTCCATCATGAACAAAAACATCCCAACAAAACTGTATCTTGTGGCACTGTACTTTGAAACATGGAAACGCTGCATGTGAGCACATGGTTCGTGTTATTCCAATCATAATTTCTGGAGAAGCCCGGTTTCCTTTGACATGACATGTAGGGTGAGGGGAAAGTAACAAGAAAGAAAACAGGAATACGAGGAAGCAATGAACGCAAGAAGAAGAAGAGAACAGAAGAGATGTACAATGAAATACCATACGAACACAAAAACACTTTCCTTCTCTTCCGTGGAAACTCTATCCAAATATGTGGAAATCCTCTGCTGGAATTTCTGCTTTGAAAACAAGCGGCAAGGGGGAACGGGGGGAATTCGGCTCACTCTCTTTCGCTGTGGGATCATAATGATGATAAAGAGTCAATTACAGTCTTACGCTAAACAGTGGTATGCACATAGCTGAGGAGACAGCCAGTCTGTTGGCTTCCCTGGCTCCCTTTTCAGTCTATCCCACTTCTAAAGGCGATGATGTGCTGGGAGACTTTGTCAGCCAACGGAGATGGGCAATATCACATTCAGCAGGGAAGGGAGAGGGGAAATTGTAGTAATTCATGGCTGGCAACACAAAACATAAGTTTAATGGCAAAACACTGGCTAGAATTGTTGGCAAAATTGTCATTTTTACATTAAAGGGGTTAAAATGTTGCCTGTGCCACAGTCTTGACTGGTTTGAGTTTTCAGTCTGAGAGAAAGCACCCAGCGCTTTCAGTTCCCGTTGAGAAGGATTAACTTCGTTTATGTGCCGCATCAAGCGTTAAAGTGGTTTATAATATAAAAAGTGAAAATGTGAAGCGCAGGGTGCATCATGCACTGCAATTTGCAGAGAATAAAGAGCGGATGAAAGGTAGAAAGGTCTATAACTGGGTGACTGAAAATCTAAGATCACACTTCTACACTGACTGATGGAAGTGTGTAATGCTGGTGGAGGAAATGAGTCGTGGCTGCAGCAAAAGAAATAATCTATTTTAGCACGTAGGAAGAACGAACAGCTATAATATTAAACATGACATTTGCATATTTTGCTTGTGTTATGTTTAATGACATTAAGTATTTAGTTTGCAGAAAACCACAAGTACTAAGGCAATGCTTAAACGTTTCTTAGAATATGTAAAGAAATGACATCACCAGATAATAGAAATAGAATAAAACAATGTGATGACAAAGCAGAATGAGTGCATATTTGCTTCAGTGCCAGAAGAGGATATGCAGGAAGTGTTCATGTTTGCACACTGTATTAGTATATTGTATACAGAAAACTTAATGTTTGTAAAGGTTGTGAATTTTTCAATTTTTTTCAAATTCACCATGTGAATATTTTTCAGTAAAGCTCATTATTATAATATTGCATACAGAACACACATTAATTAAGAGAGCCTGGGATAGTTGATGTAAACAGTTATCCATGTACATGATCATCCATTGGAAATCTAAAAGCTGCGTTAATACTATTTTTGGCCACTTGGGGGCAAGAGGAAAAAAAACACAAAGTGAACATATTATCATCGGCTAAAGTTGTTACGGCAAATGTGTTGGTAAAGAGTTTCATATTTAAGCGTCTTGCAGACACACGGTGACATCATCATCCCATTGAAGTTGTGCTACATGACACATGTGAGTGGGGTTGTGGGAAGGAAAACTAAAACAATCTAATATCATGTAAAGCTATCTGTTGAGCTGCGTGGGGCTGCAGAGTTGGGCGGGGGGGGGGGTGTTCTCTGTGGGTTTGCGAATAGGAGCGACAGCTTTCTCATTATACAGTCATGTTGAGGACAAGGACACCACAAAAATCTAAACCTTCCCTGCTGTAGGTAAAACTCAGGACTGTGTGGGTGTGGTTTGATCAGATTTGATTCCCAGCACGATAAGCAAACCATCCCATGCACAACCTATATACTGTTGTGTGTGAGTGTGTCCTGTTTGCCAGTAACAAAGGTATTTAGATTGACGCCTTAGCCTGGACAGTTCAACTACATTCCTTTACTGCTGGGTAAAGAGCAGCTCCACTCGGAGTTAAAACAGGAAACATTGGTGCTCGCATGTTCTTCCCAGACAGGTTCAGAAACAAGTCCAGTGTGTTCAACCCGTTAGGTGTGAGAAGGATTCATCTCGATGTCTGAATGAGAGAAATGTCAGTCAATGTTCAGTCTATCTACTGTCAGTGGTGCTGTAGTTCATCCTCTTTATGGTCCTGGATTGAATGAAGTCATTGAAAGTCATCGCAATACATGAATGCAAACGTGTGTGTCTGTGTGATGTTATTGAACCCCAGGTCCACCTGATGTGGAGCAGCCCTGTGATCCCAGTCTCCAGGCCTGGAGTCCCGAGCTCAGCCTTTATGACACTAATGTGACCTCACCATGTCCCGACACGGAGGGCTGCACCCTCACCCTAAGGTTCCTCCACCCTGTCGTTCCACACGCGCTTACCCTCTGGGTCACCTACATCTCTTCCAGTAAGTGTCACTCCATAACAACTTTACACCATCAGTTTAGTATGTTAGATATGTCAGATGGCACTACTGTAAATACTGTGGCTTTTAGAAAGAGTAGTGGCAGTATGAACAAAGCTGACGGAAGCGAAACTGAAAAGGTGGGGCATAAGTCTCCAAACCTGAGGTGAAACCCTTGGTCCATCATCATCATCTAGACTTTAAAAAAGCATCCAAAAGCCTTACTTTGAAAAGTTGCAGAAAACAATGTAACCAGTGTCCCAAAACATTTCAGTTGTAGACAGAGCTGAGTAGGTGGCTTTTTAGCCGGCAACAGGCACTTGGGGAAACCCTCTGTGCTACGGAGAGCCAGCCACAGCCACAAAATGTGAATTCTAGCTTAACTAGCGGAAGTGAGTAGAGTTAAAGTGATGAATTTATCCAGCAAGTGTAGGAATTTTAAGATGTGATCCTCGGGACTCATACCTGAGAGATCTCAGTATGGTCTGATGTACACAGTCCTGCATTGTCAACTATTTTTTTTTTATAGCTAATCAGAATTATTTCAAGGCAGTTACTCACTGTACTGATATTCAACCAGGAGAGAAATGCTTGAAAATCAGCGGCCACATACCATTGTCTATGAATACATGAATAACTTACTGCCAAAATCCTGTCCTCCAGATATAACCATTGATTCTCTGTTAAACGTATTTAGTCTCTGTGTCTGTATTTCCCTGTCACAGACAACCCAGCTATAGCCAACATAGAGCTGACAACAGACCAGGGCAAAAGCATTAACCTTGGACCCCAGCACGTCTTCTGCGACATGCCCCTCACCTTGCGCCTCGACACCCGCAGCGCTGCCATCACCGCCATAAAACTCTGCACCTTCGATGAGAAGATGGAGATCGATGCTGCCATGTTGTCGTCGGGCCCCAGCAGCCCTCTGTGCTCTGGCTGCCAACCTCTGCTCTACAGGATTCAGCGGCAGCCGCCCTTCGCCAGCAAACCCCCCCCACCTCAGACCCTGCAGACGTTCACTGACAGGTAGACTATTCGTTTACTTGCATTTACTTCAGTTAAGTTTTAGTTAAGATTACCCTACAGTCATGTTTTAGTCTTATTTAGCAATAAAAGCTAATCCCATGAGTTTACTCTCAGACCTCTAAGGTCACGCCATAAACTGTAATAGGCACACCAGCTGAGGAATAAACTCCAAACATGTGAACTGGGTCGACAGGCAACAGTGGCATTAGTGTTGCATCAACCCGATGTGTTTATAGAGACATTCTTCGTTCAAAAATCAGGCAAGGGTTTGCTATGCAGGAGGTAACCACAATGCGTAATGGGAATTGACAGGTGTGTTTTTCTGTCCAAACCACCCTAAAATACCCAGAACTCCACCTGAGGCAAGTTACCGAGTCTGGTTTTCTCTCAGGTGCAGATGAATATTTACAACATGGAGGCTGTGCCAACTGCTAATGCCGGGTCCCACACATACAAACACACGTAGACATCAGCAGCTCAGAGGAAAATAAGACTGGGGGTTAAAAAAAGTAATTTAGGGCCAACATTTAGTAGAGGGTTCCACAGCATACCTCCGTGTCTGCGTGTGTTTCCTCAGATCTGCTAATCCACAGTTATCTGCCTCTCAAAAGTGCTTTGAGTCTGGGTCTGGTTCTGCTTGAAAAGCTCAGAACGCAAATGTTTCCAACATGGGGATGCCGAGCTGCGGCTACTGATCCAAATCTGTTTCAACAAGCATATACTCAATCAAAAGCATGCTGAAGCTTTGGGGCTAAGTTGAATCAGTTTGTGTAGTGTCCTGTCTCGTACTGTGGGGTGTCCAAATGATTACCGGAATCCAAATGTAAACCCACAAGCCAGTTTTCTACCTCACCAAATAGCAGCCCTCAAAAAAAAAAAACATACCCTAAATCTCTCTACTCTCGTGCTTTTCTGATACAACTTAGCTGAAGAGAAACTGCCAGCATGTGACAGTTGGGTCACACGATTGCAGATCATTTGGGGCAAATTTCAAACGTTGTGGCAATTTCTGAGAAGCTGTTGCTTTTTTACAGAGCAGGGCGGATGTTAGGTGGACACAGCTTCAAAAACAGTTTATTTTTCAGGGAACACATCCCCTATGTTACACAAGCTGTGTCTAAGTGCAAAAAGATGTAAGAACCAGTGGGGATTGAGTTATGTGGGACTGAGGAGGGCAGAGAGGGGTTGATGCGAGGAGAAGAGAGTGTTTGAGAGCAATGAGTTTGGAAAAGAAGGGAGAGGGAGCAAGAGAGGGCGGGATAATGGAGAGAAGAGATGAAAAAGAAGAGAGGGCGACAAAGGGAACTGGAAAGGATGCAGAGCAGCACACAGAGACACAAAAGAGAGGTGTGGGAGGAGGAGAAATGAAACTCAAAGTGCAGGATACTGTAGGTGAGGGAAGGAGAAGCGAGGGGTGAGAGGACCGAGGGAGACAAACTAAGCAGAGGCATTTTTTTTTGGTTTATTTTTTTCGTTTTTTGAACATGAACCAAATGTGAGCAGCAGAGGCCATAAACACCAGTGACTGCTTGGATCTGGTCCTCAGCCGTTTCCTCCTGCTGAACTTGCACCATGGTTAGCACAGGCTGACTGAGAGCTTCACGCCGAAATGTTACTATCCAGGGCGATTCTCGAGATTGCAACTTGACCTTTGTTTATCGGGTATTCTGTGATTGTACACTGAAGACAATGCTTCTCATTTTCAAACCAGTGAGTGAACCAGTGATGTTTGCTGTATAAATAAAACAAAGCTGAAAGGCAACTGATCCTTTTGGCTGCAGTGAGGATGTGTTAGGATCAGGTTATGCTCAGAAGTAGTCCTTGAGGAAATCCTAAGGGTGTACAGTTGTCAGTGGAAACTGAAGTCTGTTTCCACGTCAATATGTGTTTCCCCTTACCTTAACCTGACCCCAACCTAAGCCCTAACCCCAAACATGGGGAGGGGGTAGATGTGATATTGTTTAAATATGTGGACAACGGTGCAGATGCAGCCTCTCCTGGAAGCCCTTCATGGTGTTGCACTCCGTTGTACAAATGAAAAGTGTCATAAGGAGTTGTGTAAGACAGAGAAGTTCAAACCCTGGCTCCTTTTCACCTTGACACAGCTGGCAAATCACAGCATGGAGTGCGTCTGAATGTCATATGCAGCTTTTGGAATGTTACACAAGGAAAGGTGTGAGGTAGTGGTTTTCCGGCGCTGCTGATAATCCAACGTGACCATCCAAATGCTTGTTTTCCCCCCCTCCCCCACATCTTTCTGACATAGGAACGACTCTCTTTACTTGTGTCCTAACTGCCGGCCTTTTGGGCTTTTTCTGTAGCTGGATATAATTTATAACGTCTTATGGGTTTCGTCTTGTCGTAGATGTTTGGTCTGAACTGGCCTTCAGATGTGGTTGTGCAAAACTTTGTTTGAACTACCTTGTTTCAAGCATACAGATTCTTCATTTCCTTGTCTGATCCATAATTAATAAAGGAAATTTGTAGTCTAGAGAAACCGGACAAACCTCCGATACTGAGGGATTTGTGCTCCTCCTGGTAAACCTTCACGACAGGCGGGTACAGAAGCAGTAGATCTGTGCTGGGAAAACAAGGAGGGGGCTCTTTTTATAGACACAGCCCACTAAAACAGATCAATAGGCCCGCCACTGGATCCGACAAGGTATCGTTGCACACACTTCCTGCAGAGACTTTAAGGTTATTGGATACTGCAAGGTTACAGATAGAAGCCACTGCCAGTGCAAGTTCCATTTTTGTCTCTGCAGTCCCACAAGCTTTCATGCAAGGATTCATGCAGAGCTGATATGTTGGGGGACGTACTGCAAATACAATGCGTCCTCTCCACATAGCACAAAGTAAGCAATGATACTTGCAAGAGAACTACGTCATCGTGCATCAACGCTGGCACCGCTAACCACAATAATTGTCTTATTTTGTCAAATTTGGAAAGAGTCATTGGTATCGATCAACAAGTCTTTAAAGATTATATGATCAGTTTGTGGAACAGAGAAGTTAAAGCCTTGCTTACTGCTCCTCAAAAGAACATAACAATTTTTGGATTATTTAACTATTTTATTATGCCAACTTTTTCTCCTCTCCTCTCCTCTCCAGCTCTGTAAGACAAGGAGTTCAGTACCAATACACAATCCAAGTGGAAGCAGATGGTCTCTTCAGTGTTCCCTCCCCACCTCTCCTCTACACCCGGGGGCAGTCCTACTGTGGAGATGGCCTCATACAGGGGTCTGTGCACTTGAGTGGATATGTTACAATAACATGATTAAAGATGGTGACTAATTGAAATGAAGGTGGTGGTGGTGATGATGATGATGATGATTCTCTCGCTGTAGGACGGAAGAGTGTGACGACAGTAATCTGTTGGACGGTGATGGATGCTCTAAGAAATGCCACAAGGAGATGGGCTTCAACTGTAATGGTGAGTGAGTCCCATTCACTCCAGTGCAGAACGTCTTGCGTTCTCACGCACACGCACGCACGCACGCACACACACACACACACACACGCTGTTCAAAACTGAAAGCTTGTTGAGCAGTGGGGTTTCTTTCAGAACAACGGCAACACCATATCCACCATATAAACAAATTAATGTAAAAAGAGCAGTCACTAAATAGCCATACATCTCTCATTTGTCCATGCAGCACCGTTACAGTAAGAAAAAAAAATTCAAGCCAATCAAATTTAATTCACAAAACATAAAAGCTTCTGGCTTGAACTGAGTCCACAGACCATTAATGTAGCATCGCTGCAACATAAGAGGAAACAGATGAGCTAAAAAGTAAGGTTTTGGTTTGCTAAGTCACAAGTCTTGTTTAGAAATCTGAAGCATTTTGACATCAGGCTGGCAGGGAAGCACCAGAGAAACACTTTACAGCAGTAAAGTACACTGTTCGGTCTCAAAACATGTCATGCATGTTTCCGTCACTGAATACGTTTTGGCCTTTGTGAGATTTCAAGCAATCGATACATGCTTGGGAATATTGATAAATGAACATTATTGATTTTTATCAAGGATCATTTTGTGGTTTTGGATCGGACACAGCTCACAACAGTTGTGCTTTAGACATTGTTGCCATTTTTCATTTTATTTGATATGATTTATCTAAAGTAAGTAATACGTTTTTTATTATCAAATCACATCTGCAACAGTCGGCCAGCCCTCCCCAATGAGAGATCATAACCAGCTGTAAAAGCCTTTGATTCTGACGATATGTACAATAACCCCATAGTTAAGTGATTGGAGGCCACCTTGTAGATGTGACTGCCAGAATCAAATCATGTGTGGGGGGTAGATTACATTATTATTTTTTTTTACCCATCAAGAAGGTCAGAATTAGGAAGACAGAACCTGTGGTTAGGATTTAGGCCAGGTTAAAGTTTGGTGAGGTTTAGGCAAGAAGTCATGATTTGTTCTTAGAATCAACAACCAAAGATTTCTGGTAAGATGAGAAGCATTAAGAAATAGTTCATTTGTGGCTCCGTGAGTCACGTGGCTGCCAGAAAACAAACCTTGTGGGTGTTCAAGTTTTAGTTACTGAGAAAAGATTCACCTGTCAAGACTCTTTAACTTTTAAACTCTAACCCTCAGGTTCTGTTTTATGGTATGACTTTGTTCTGGTTTGTTTTTCCCTGCAATCTATATCCAAATGAACATAAGGTGCAGCAATCTAAGTCTGCAATGACTGTGTATGTGTACAGAATAACAGTAACTGTGCTGGTCTACAGACCATGCTTGTGGAAATTCTTTGCAAAATATATATATATATATATATAAAAAGCATAGAGTTGAAAATAAATCCCATATTCAGTTTTCACCCATGAGACCAGAGCCATATGTTGCTCAGTTAACCCTGGGCAGGTGGTTGAAAAAGCAGTGAAATGGACCAAAAACATGCAGCATAACATGGCAAAAGACAAACAATGAAGCCACAGAGCCTGCCCCCATCGTTTGCGATTCCACCACAGGACAACAATACTTTGTGTCTGCACCCTCACCAAGTCCGAAGCATTCAGACAGGCCACAACAGAAGCCTCGCGACACAGCATGGAAGGGAGTTTACCCAATAACAAGCCATTGTAAGCAGAAGGCTGAAGACTCTGTCAGCATGTGTTTTTTGACCTTCACATTAGGTAAACACATTTAAAAAGTGCAATGTGGTCGAGTAAAGCCAGACGGAGAGCATTGAGGACCTGAACCTCATGCACGATTCCACATAGTCGTAATTAGCTGTTCACTCACGTATACTTGCTTGCCGACACACATTGAATATTGTGTTATATTGTGATGCCTCGCCTACACGTCGCAGACCTGTCGCGTCTAATGCGTCCATGTGTCTCCGAGTGTCTCTGTTTCTCATTGAAAGAGTTGGGCTGGAGGAGAGCAGGCATTAGCCACAATGACACGAGAAATCAGCACTACTGTTGTGGTGCGCGGCGTTCCTCCAGCCTTAAAATCCATCCCCCCGTTTAACGGAATGTTCGCCCAAACGGTCCTCAGTCACCGCAAGCTAATTTGAATAAGCATGGCTTTTACAATCTCCAACTTTTTGGTGATTTCACGAATGTTCCATAAAATTGCTGAGAAGATGTGGCAGGTCAGACGAGACGGTACGTTAGTCGCTTCCTTTTTAGGCCACGTATTGCTTCCACTAGCAGCTGGTTGGTAGTTATTCATGTGTGGTGTTACGAGAGCTTGATACGGGGCTAGAATTTCCATCATCCAGGCAATTTATTTGTCAGGGCAAATTAAGCAGACCGACAACCCCCTCCCACCGCCACCACCAGGGCTAGCCATGCCGTGACTGAAGCTATTACATCTCTTGTTTTACAATAAAAGACATCATGACTAGGAAGGAAAACAATTTGGCAAAAACAGGTTTTTACAAATTGCAACACTTAAAACCAATTATTCAGTTGTACTTCTTAGTCATAGGCAGACTATTTGTTTGGGTTTTTCTTGCCGCATTTGCATGACACAGTTAACTCCAACAATCCCAAACTGTCTTGCTCCTGCTCCGTTCTGTTGTGTTTATGCCATTTACCATAGCTCTGCTGTAACCACACCAACTGGCTTTTATAGTCGACTCGTCACAGTTCTGCTTTCAAGTTGTTGTTTTTTATAGATTCCGCAGATTTTTTATTTCATTTTTTTTTTAGCCGCCTGATTAAATAAAGGTTAAATTGTGCAATATGATTACGGCATGCAGACCTTAAATAAAAAACAGATGGTCTTAATAGTTAAGTCAAAGATCAAGTAGTCTTTTTTTTCTTCTATTTTTTTTTGTGAGGCCTGATAAATACACAGACTTGGAATTGAAAAGACTTAATCATTTTCACAGGTGTTGTCAAAGCAGGGGTGTGGTGTTTGGTGAGTTCACTTAGTGTAGTATTGCCAACTGGATGACAATATGCCGTTGAATTGTATAGGCCTAATTTGCATTTTATCAGAAACATGTTTCCGTCGACTAATTGAAGCCAATTGTGCAGCACTGATCGTCGGCCCACCTCTGTCTGTCTAACTTGTGCAGCTGTCTGGATGCTAATGAGGCCAAACTTCTGAAGTGTCTGATGTTTTCCGCCCTTTTTATCAATAGCTGCTGCATTACGAGCTGTTGTTCAGCTTATGCTTCCCACTCTTTGTGTGATACACTGCACATTATGTCAATGCCCTTACTCTATTGCCCATATATTCATTTCTCTTAGCTCAGCGTCAACTGTGTTATGAAAAGTATATATAGAAGTGTTTCAGTTACATCCTTAGTAAAGTCTAAAATTCCTATATATGTTGGCTCAGATCAGATTTTACTGTAGTTGTTGTTTTTTTTTTACCTTTTACCAAAATCTTTAGCACCTTATCAGACTGAGCGCCTCGCTGCTCGATAACCTTCACTACAAGAGACAAAATCAAGCCGACAAAGTACATGGAAAGTTGACTGGAAAAAAGTTCATTCACGACGTTGGAGATAGTAGTTTGACACAAACAAAACAAATTAAAAACCAAACTCGAGGTCCACTGACTAGCTTTCTCAGGAACTTTCAGCCATACCTACCTCTGCATTTAGCTGAGCTGTCTGCATGACAAATTACCAAACTCCTTAATAACTGCTTTAAATTAAAAGGTGTGCTTAACTTCATATACCATGAACGGCCTTAAAAGGTGGCCAGTAGACTTGTTGGCATGGCATTTTAAAAATCATGTAATTCGTCATGTAAGACCTAAGCAATCTTGGAACCCATCAGCTGTTTTGGGGCTTCTGGTGTAGCCAGTGGATATCTGGATGACGGCTATTCGGGCCAAGACTTCCTCTTTTTGTTGTCATTGTTTTCAGGCCGATTAGCAATCTCGTAACCCATCAGCTGGGTTCAGAGATTGTACTTTGGCCAATGCTTTGTTGCTCTATGCGCTGTTTACCTGCATGCAACCAAAGTCCACTCAAATGCGATTGGTCAATACTGCTCAGGCTACAAACGGACACCAGAAAGCTGCCAACACCAAAATTGTGTCCCTTGCCTACAACAGATTGTGCATTCATTTTCAGATATCTGTTATATCTGTATAGTGATTAGCCCCTAAACCTCTCCTGCCCTGGTGTCCTGTCACTCTCTACAGTCAACTGTCCAGTTATGACAAAATGCCATAAAAATTAACTGTGTAGTGTTACTCTAGTGCTACTTTCAACCTCCAAGGACAAGTATTTACTGACTTTGTTTTACCCCCCTCCCCCCTGCATTTTTGAGAGCTGATAAAAGTTGAGTTGCTAAAAAAACACAATTCTAAATATATTAGCAGACACAATAATATGGAAAGCAATATCTTCTTATCTTCCTGACTGTTTCTACTAGACAACGTTTGACAGTTCTTTGTAACACATAATGCTGCTGTTGAACCCAATATGTGACTTATAGATACCCATGGCCCATTGAGGTGCTTTGGGATTAAACTAACTGGCCAAGTCACATATTAGGTTCTCTTTCTGCCTATTAGCATCATCAAATTATTGTGGTCTTCAATACTGAATTGAAGTCAAAGTTAATTTCTTACCATAACTTACAGTCTGTTGACAGCGCAGAGAGTCAGATATGGTCGAGTTGACGTGGCTAACATTAAAAGTGGCCAACAAAAACACAAAATACATTTGCCCAGATTTGGTTAACTGACAAATAGATTTGGATGGGAGTCTAACAGTGGGGGATGAGTGTAAACCCTGCCAGATTAAGAAACCAGGCTTTATATTCTTTCATAAATCCTCCTCTCTCCTTCTCCCCTCCATCTCCCAAGGTGAACCTAGTCAGTGTTATGTTTTTGATGGCGACGGTGTGTGTGAGGAGTTTGAGCGGGGCTCCAGTGTTCAGGACTGTGGTTACTTCACACCTTTGGGCTACACAGACCAGTGGGCATCCACTGCCACTGCTTCTCACCAGGACCCCAACCACTGTCCCGCCCATGCTGCTACTGGGGAGCCATCACTTACAAAGGTATGATGTATGAACCACAGGGCACACAAAAGACTTCCAGATGACGATAAACTCCCTGTGGAGGCCATTGTGGGAATCCTCAACTTTGGGTATTAGTGTTAGCACCTGGATTGAACGATGTATTCATCTCTGTACTACTTTTTTCTGGGTACTAACTACTTGGTAGTCATTTTGGCCATAGTCTGGCCCAATGTATTTAGGTTCTTGCCTGCAGCTGACAACCAATATTGACCAATCAGCAGTGTGCCTCGGACCCCCAATTAACAACTGGGACCCCTCAATATGGCAAAATCAAATTTTGAGGGGGTTAATTATTTAATTATTATTCTAATTATTTAGTCTTTATCTGTATTATAAAATTAGGTTTCATGTTTAAATATTGAAAGGTAAGGAGCAACACAGTAAATGTGACTGATGAACAGGCAGCTGATGTAGCCAGCAGCTGCTGTCATGGTTTCCGGTGCCGGTTGTAGCCTAATGCTGCAGCGCAATAATTCATTCCGAGTCCAGGTTCTCCATATTTGAAAAACCAGATTTATGTCTTATGTCCTTATTTATCCAACGGAGGAAGTTTTTAAGCCGTCCTTAAATATGGAAACAAAGTCATAAAACATGGTGTTTGGAGATTCACTGCTATTCTAGACATGATGTCGCTGTATAAACTGTGAACTGTTCAGAACAGCTCACCGGTGTCAGAAAAGCACACAAGGTCAGTTAACAGTTAAATCCTGTCGAATGAATGGAGGTATCCACGCTGTGCCAGCTGTGTGTAATAGTACGCATAGTTTTGGAAACACAAGTGAAAGTGATTTACTGAACATGTGGAGTTTCTGCCTGTTTTTAATTATTTATCTACTATTTATCCACTTTATCTCTTATTTGTTAAGTTTTATTTAGCTCCTCACTGTGCGCCCAGACATTTTCTGCCTGTAATCGGGGCAGGTCACCTCGTGAGAAGACCTTTAATAACATTTCTTATTTTTTCAAATATGTGTGTGTACATTATATTGTATGTATGAAGTGCATGTCCACAACCTGAAGGTGATGGACCATTTAAAAGTTCTCTCTATCTCACTTTATGTTCTACACTCACAGCAAGCTACTTCACATCCTTACTGGGGCACTTGTGAGTGTGTGTGTCTACATCTATATCAAGAGACTTCTAGCTTTGGTGCAGGGCTCATTGGACAAATGTTGCAAACCAAACGCACAAGACATCCAGTGAACTTTTCTGCATCACTTCCCGGAGAATTCACATTAGTTTCAGGTGTATAAAGTAACAAAAACACAACTTCTAATGGAGTGCAGATACAGTCAATTCCATTCAAATCAACACAACCCATGTAAAAAATTTAAGGTGGAGCATCATTTTGTCATCCTTTACCATGGATGTATTATAAGAACTGGATACCGGACCTAAAGATGGCACCTATTCAGCCCAATAAGAATTGCTCGCCTGGTGCATACACCAAAAAGGTTTCTAACTTCCGGTTTTACTTCCGGGTTATGTGGCCCACTGAATATGCGCAGTAGTGTTTCCCCATCAGCCCATAGACTTTACATGGTGATGACATCACAGATTTTTAATTCGCTTTTCTCAGCTCGAAAGTTTTAAAAACTCACATTCTCTCCATCACTCCCAAAGTTTCGCTCTGCCTCTCTCACTCTCCGTTTGCGTTGTCTACTTTATTATTATTGCCTACTGAATAATGGATCCTATTAGAGAAGAGCCTTGTTTTTACACACTCTACGCAAAAAATGTGAACAAAAATGCAGTTAACAAAGGGTAATAAAACTCATCAGGTCACAGTGACGTGGATGAGCAGCGACTGGTGCGGACAAGCCTGAAGGGAAAGGGCTTTGCACATAACCTTGGAGGACATTTTGGCAGAACTTTCTATGACAGCACAGCAACTTTGAATATGGCACAGCTCCCATCATTCTTTTTACAACTTAAGTACAAAAGACATTAATCATTTTGCAGCTCTGACATCGCCCATAAAATGTCTGCATTCACATGAGGCCTCTCGGGTCCATCATTGCTTCTAAATTGTGTCAGGTTTAGAGATCAACCTTGCTCCTCTGCACAGTAGGTCACATACAAATGACGCACAAGCAAAAAAAGATGCAGAGTTAAGAAAGTTCTGCTCAGCTGGGCAAAGAGCATGATTTAAGCCATGGGAGGATTGTCGGTGTCAGACACACTGGTCCCAGTATCTCAGAACTGGCAAACCTCCTGGGATCTTTCACCCTACGTTGTCCGTATGAGGAAGGGTGCAATAAACAAAACAAATCAAAGTGTCATGAATAAAGTCAGCATGGCCTGTCAAATGCTTCACTGCCAGAGAATGTGAGCTCTTCTCAAGGCGCAAATAGCCACAAATTATGAAATTAGCACAAAATCTGTAAATCAGATTATATGAACCATCTATGGTTCCACCATAAAGTGGAATATGTGACGAATGATGTGCCAGTATAACCAATGGGATCAACAGTTTTTATATTAAAATGTCAGCTAAGGCCAGGTTGCTTTTTGTTCAGTAAAACAAGATCAGTTAATATTACTGTTAATAATATGGATTAAAATAAAGATTGCTTATAATTAGCACCGTGTATTTCCCATGTTCTGTGTGAAGCTCTGCAGGTACCAGCACCTGGAGGTGAGTGAGAAACTGCCCACCGACGCCTGGTTCCCTTGCACAGCTCAGTCTGACACATATAATCACCTGGAACATTCATTTTGGCTGAAGGTACGTGTGTGTGTGTGTGTGTGTGTGTGCGTGCGCTGTATCCGTTTTCCCCTCCACTGAATGACTGTGGGTGGCTTCATTAGCTTCCAGCCCTTTCCAAACCTTTTTTAAATGGGGTAGAAGGCCCTCTCACACAGACCTCCACCCACGCACACATTTCCAACGTTCAAACAATTACATGATTCATACAATGCATTGGTTACTATAATTACTTATTTTCCAGGTCAACTGTGAATTATGGGTACTAATGATCTGTAGCTGATTTGCAAGTCATGACTAACCCTCTACTTATCCTTTATTTACATTTTGTGTTATTTTGTACCCAGTAGGTACTAATCATCAACATTCTTCAATGAGTCATTACAAGTTTACTAATAGTGGAAGATCGAGTGTTATATAATTAACTCATCATTCATAATTCAGTTTTATTCTGTTAAATTTATACTCTTTTAATGAGGATTACATTCACTATATGATAACGTGACATATAAACTGAAATATTTAAAAGGTTAATCAGTTATTAAAACACTGGCATCTGAAGGAATAATAATAATAATTGTGTGATCATAAATAGATGATCTTAGTCATCATGAACAAATCATTTATAATTATAATTTATTATTATGGCCCCAGAAAAGACAGCGCAACAAAACATTTCTTAATCATTTAGAAATGTCAAACTTTACATGTCATTAACTAATTAAAAAGTAGCATTTGGAACTGATGACATTTGTATTTGCTGTCAAACCCAGCGTTGACACAGAATTTGCAATAGCTGCTGCAAAATAAATGAAGTTAAAATGATTTGCATGCCTGATTGCCCTGCTTATCTTTGCTGCTCCCACATTCTCTAACCAACAGTGCCTCGCATAGATGTCATGATTTGTGTCCTGCACTATATTTGGACCAGGCTTTCCATTCCAGACACGTGTCTGGTTCTCATATTTAGTAGTTCTGTATTTTTTAATCTTTCCACAGACACAGTTCCCACAATCAACTCTGCAGGTCCATACTAAGCATAGGTTAGCTGTTGATTTGACTGATAGCTTCACAACCTTGTCCGTCATGCTCTGGATTATATCGTCCTTTACAGTCATGAGCCTGCCTCTTTCCTTCCCTGCACATACTCATTCATTTTTTTCTTTCTCTCTCATCATTTCCACTTCTTTGTTGAATGACTCATCTTTCCATCCCCTGCTTCTTTTATGGATGCGCTCTTTATCAGCCACGTCTCTGCAACCTCGCTGGAAGTCCGCCTTCTCCCTGAAGACTCTTTCACCGTCTGAAAAGCTGTCATGATAACACCCAAATCTGCCCGCTCTCCCTGAAACACCTCTTTTTCCTTGAAGTGCTCTTTCTGTCTCTGAAAGGCCTTCCTCGCCTTAAATATCTATATCTCGCTCTATCTGAAAAGTGTTCCTCAGCCATCCCATCATGTGAATCTCTGCCAGCTCTATAAAGGGCGTCCATCTCATTTAACAGTTTTACTTCTTTTTCATTTTCTGAAAGGCCTTTTAAAATTTATTTTAAGTGATACACTACCCAAAATGTATCTTTTGAGTATGAAACACTCAGTCTGTAGGCTTGACAGGTGTGCTGTGAAAAGCTGAGGCCAGGGTCTACTCGGAAACACGCCAGTTATATTGGATTTATGTCATAACACAATTACCACACCTGCCCTGCAGCAGAATACACAAACATGGGGATTGGTTAGAACATGTTATAGCACCCACCTCCTGCTTTACCCATGAGAAGAGCAACTCAGTGGCCACCATGACAGACCTACACCTGCTGCTTTTTTAAAAATATTTTGGAATTTCTTGTTTTTGTCAATTGTAAAGCCCAATTCTTACTATGCTCAGTTCCTATCGCTGCTAATTCCTGGGGAGGACTGTAGCCTGACATGTGCTGTCGTTATCAGGCGATTTTCACTTGCTCCAGAGGAGCTTGACCCCCCCCACCCCCCTCCGCAGGTGCCTGACCAACCAGAAGGAGTTGTTGGTACAGCAACCCTTTGCTGGCTTCCACTGGTGAACCATTGTGTTCATTGACTGACTGACTCTACCATAGTCTTCTTATTTTCTGTTTATCCACAATTTGATTGTAGGCAGAAGGTGTAACGCAAGAATGAATACATGTCAGTTTACTATATAGATCAACTATGGCTCTCACAGTAGTACTTTTTCAGTGTTTTTCTTGCTATGACAAGTCAAAATGTCTTTTCATAGCATCAGATTTATCTTTGTTTCCTTTCTTTCTTTCTTTGAAATTATTGCCGCCTTATTATTGATCCAGGTGGGATTTGTCCATCCTGGTGTGGCAGCCTCTGTGATGGTGTACCTGGCTTCAGATGGGTCGTGGTCTGGGGAGCAGTGTCGGAGGACAGCCACCATCCTCCTGTCTGATACTACTGGCAAGAACCACTCACTAGGTACTCTATACCTGTATTGATTTGTATATATTTGATTGTTTTTAAAGCAAATTAAAATGATAAAGATAATCCGAAGCTAAATCACTACTTGGAACCTGTCCATCTACCTAGGCACACATGACCTCTCATGCCATTGGAACCCGTTGGTGGTGAATGTGACCCATGACCTCTCTCAACCATTCTTCGTCACGGCCTCAGTAATTCTCCTCTTCTCCTCCCCCTCTGTGGCAGTGGGGGGCGTGGCACTGAGGACTTCCTGCCACTTCAGCACCTTCGCCCTGACCGGGTGCGCATCAGAGGGTGGGCTCTCCCACAACTACCTACTTAACACACACACACACACACACACACTCATATGCCACTGTTTCATATAGTTAATAAAAATTTACACTTCTCTCTCATAATATTGAATACAGACATTAAATGTAGTTATTTACGCAAAGTAAACATTTGAAACTAAGATGCTTGTACAAGGAATATGTCAAGTGTTTGGGAGTTTGAGACATTGATTATAAAATCAAAAAATATTGGCTTTGGTACTACATTGCCCCGTGACATTGCCGGACTCACGATGGATAGTAAAAAAAAAAGAGGATAAATATCGGTGCAGCAGAACCAGAAATATCATCTTTTTTATTCCACACATTCATCTCCCTTGTTGAAACCTGAAGCCTATATTACCCACAATTCTACTCAATCACTCTGTCAGAGATCTGAATTTGTTATGCTAGCAGTGGATAATGTAGCCACGGGCCACTAGCCTCGGACAGAGATGAGGAGCGGGCTACAGGATTTAGCTCACTTCTTTCTAACTCTACATTTTTGTCATTGTCAAACTTGTGGTCTTCAGCCCAACCGATTCTGACTCAAGTCACTTGAGGCAATTATCAGATGAGAGGTTTTATACTTTTTTAATTTTTATAACTTTTTTTCTCATATGCAGCAGCACTCCCCAACATAACAGGTAAATTCCCAAAATGGCGGGCCTCCCAAAACCTTGCAGTATTCCTTTGAATCTGATTGAATTTGCTTAACCAGAAATAGTGATCAGTTTAGACCTCCTAGCTGCCTGCCCTGTCTCTCCCTGCTTCTCATCCATCTCCTGTTCTCCCTCCACCCCTGCAATAGCTGTTTGCGGCAGCCGTGTCAGATGGACAACTGCAGGCCCCCCCAGTTAGAGCATGCGTTGGTCAGGTAGGCCCTTTGGAATGACTCACTAAACAATCAGAGAGCTGACGCGACAGACAAAAGCACTACCTATATATCAGTGTGTCTCTGTAGGTGTACAGGAGGAGAGGAGGCCTCTCACTGCTCTGTTCAGTGTCACCGTGGTTTCAGTGTCACAGTCCTCCACGGCAGGGCGACGTCACCCCACCAGGTACACTGAATACTGTATTATGCATTGCACTGTTGAAATAAAATCATACAGTGTACTTCCAATGTTTAGTTAGCCCGCAGTTATCCATTGATACATAAGCATATTATGCAAGAGAGAGTTGTTTTTTGCACTTCATTTTTTTCTCATTCAACATTTGTGGTTGCATCCTCTTTTGCCTCCAAAAACTGTGCTAACTCATGTACATCTCCTATGATTTTATATCTAATGTGCATCAGTTTCATAGATGACACAGCATGTCAAAGGAGAAGTAATGTAGACGGAACCTTAGGAATCATGGATGGGACTGGAGTCTGCAAGGACCTCCCGACACATTTTTAGACCAATTCTTAAATCTGGCTCGATGCCATAGGAGAATTTTTCTTTTTGCGATTGTGCAATATTACAATTCACTTTACAATTTTGCTCGATTTGTGGTTACATTTTTAACTATAAAGAAGAGTTGACTGATACCTTCAGTCATATTCTGCATAATTATAAGATGTTTCAAAGGAGAGGCCGTGTGTTCTTCTGCATCGTCGGACCTTAAAAGGCATTTTTACAGGGCGTTTGTTAAAATGTGATGCTTTTGGAGATTGAAGAATTGTACAAAGTAGCACATCTATTCACCCACCCCTCTCGTCTCTCTCTCTCTCTCTCACTCTTTTTCTCCCTCGTCTTGCAGAGAGAGACCCATGTGGAGTGTTTCCATGGCTCATGGGATCGTGTGGTTAGCTGCCAGCCATTAGACTGCGACCTGCCTGATCAGTCTCACGTCTACCACGCCATATTCAGTTGCCCCTGGGGCACCACATTTGGCAAACAATGCTCCTTCACCTGTGGATCACCAGCTATACTACAAGGTAAGTCATGGTTTTAACTATTCTAGTGCTTGTCTAGTCCTGTCTACTGTTAGCTTATTCTTTGTTAAACATCAGTGGATCATGAATGAACAACTGACTGTTTAATACATGGTCACACTCCATTGCGCCACTATCAGGCTAAGCAGTCGAACCATATTCTCAAAACTTTCCCCCAAACATTGCCTTATTTCCTCAACATTATGACATTATTATTATTATTACGTATTGGCTGCTGTTCACAATTAGGTAAATCAAAATTCAATGCGTTTCAATCAGTCTGACAAACGCACCTTTCACTGTATGATCCGTACCGGAAGCCCAATGTATTTGACGCGTGTGCGGAAATGCGGCTACTTCCTGTCTGAAGTATGTCCAAGCAGCATACAGCAGATTCTGGGATTTAAATAAACGGTTATCTTTGGTTTTATGAAATGGAAGGTTAAAAATGTTCTTATTAAATAAATACATGTATTTCCTGTTTTGGTAAAGAATGTGTATTATATGGAGATAATTTTGTCATTCATTAACAAATATAGCTGCGTTACTTAAATAAGTCAATGTTGTTGTCATTCAGTTATGAAAATTAAATATATTAATGTTTACTTATCATGATAAATTTTAAACTAAGTTACTATTTTAATCAAATCCAAGTGGACCACAAGATTTTGGTAGCACTGTAAAAGTCACACCAAGATATTTGATCAATATGTATTTCTAAAGTTATGTTCCACTTAGCATTATAACGTGACTTCAGTTTCAAATTTCTGCATTTAAGTAAATAAAGTGGTGACAGGAAGTCGCCGCATTTTCGCACATGCGCAGAACAACTTGTTTCCGGTACGAATCGGGGCGTGACAGAGCCATTTAGGATTTGAAGAACCTCATTTAATGAACATAACTTTTGAGTTTTCACATGGCTGAATGATAGAGGTCAACAACGGGTCCAGACGTTCTCAATAAATAATATCTTTCAATCAGTAACTAATGTTCTCTGCAGCTACCTTTATAGTCTTGACAGTTACGGCTCGGTCAGTTACAGACAAACCACAGCAAGATGCTTCCACTAACTACAGTCCATAAAATGAAAAGGACATTAAACCTTGATTTTACTCAATTTCAATTTGGAGGCCCGTTTTTTTTCTTTTTTTTTTACAGGGCGCATCCTGTTATAGTTAGACAGTGTTTATTTAAAACAAATTAGTTTGTAAAACAGCAAAGACAAGGGCACAGCATTGCAATAAAATCACAGTGGAAATGCCGTTTACAAAATCACAACCATGTTTTCTTTCAGTGAGGCTTGCCTCCTCGTAGTGCTTCTCATTGCAGCTTTATGGTCTTTTAAATTGCGTTAGTGTGGATTACAGTTATTGAAATTCAGGATGACTGCTGATAGAAACATCTACATGGCATATTCCATACCACTTGCACCATAACGCATTTTATTGATGCACGGTAGCTTCTTGAAGTGATTAAATGGAACGAGCGTGATGTCCACACGCTTGTGTTTTGTGGTCGAAAAAGCCACGGGGAACGCTCAAATGTCACAGGAGAGTCAGCAGCAAGACCCATGTATTCACAATTTAAATACAGATAGCACAGAAGTGATTCTATTTGTGGCTTTGGTTGAGCGAAATATGTTTGAAGGTCGTCCTGCCTTGCTGAGCAGTGAAAGCACACTGCGTAGTTCAGAGCAGAAGAACAGCTGTAATGGATTTTGATAATCACAACAGCAGCACAATGTTTAAATAGCTTATAAAAAAATGTGATGCCATGTTTAAGATTCACATTTTATGGACCCAATAAATTGTGAAATGTTTACGGTGTTATGATGGTCCACACGTACTAATTCTCGTGCTTCATGTGGGGCCATAAAGGCATAGAAAATATTAGCTTTGGGCAATGTTGAAGCCATAGACTCCTTCTCCTCATAACTGTACAAGACAGAGCCATGAAACGAACCCAGAATGTTTCGTGGGACAGAAATGAATCCATGATGTTGACCTACTTGCGCTTCTCCAATGTACTTCATTGTGTGTTAGACGTATGGTGCAGAACATACTGTATAACTCTTGTTATATACTGTTTTAAAGCAAGGGTATGTAACTTTTGAAAGACAGTCACGTAGTCACGACGGACCTTAGTGCACGGTAATCCCTAGTTATGAAGCACGCACACAGACCTAAACTAGCTACCCTATATCATATCATTACTGGGCCAAATAGAGACTTCACTGGGCAACATGCATACACCGATCAGCCATAACATTTTGACAGCAGCCCATATGCAACAAACTGCGATGCACTCTGACACCTTTCTATCAGAACCGTAGTTTATCATAGTTTCTGATAGTCTTTCTTATAGTTTTTAGAATGTATGCAGAATAAGCACGTCATTCTTTATACTGTAGATTGCTACAGTAGACTGTTTTATAGAAAAAAAAAGTAAAACCACGACAGAGATGGGTTTGCCTTTTCGACGGCATATATTGCAAATGGCATCTTTTTTTAATTTAACCTGAGTTCTTCGTCGGACACAGGCATTTTTCGGAGGGCCCATTCTCTGCCAACACATTGTTGGTGGGCTCACTCTCTCTACGCAAACCCCCCGCCCACCCCAGGGGCCCCCGTGCAGCCACACTGCCTGCACAATCTATTTTTTCGCCCCTGGAAAGCACGCAATCTTCCTCTTTCAAATGAAAAGTAGAATTTTATTTTATTTTTTTTTAAAGCAATCAAATAAACAGTTGCTCAATTCAATACACGACAACATCACTTGGTCTTGTGTGACCAGTAGCTTAGTGTCTAATCTTAGCTGCTGTTTTGCAAACTTCCAATAGATATTGCTGTGTAATAGACATTACTGAAGGTTATAAAGTCAGTGTGACCTTAGCATTCTTCTCTACTTGTTCTACATTCACACTGCATCTTAGCACGTCCCAGATAAACATTTCTGCTATTTTATAAAGAATTATAAAAAAGAAGTTAACATACCAAGAGACATGTTTGTTGTCATGCTGTTGAGTTGTCACTCAATGTGCTGATTACCTGTAATTACCACATGTGGTCTCAGTGTTCACTGTTCTGCAAATGTAATATAGTGCCCAATATAATCAGCAGTTTCATTCAGGCACTGGCAATATGCTGTAGAGGTGAAGTCAAATATAGCTAGAAGTGAAAACTCACACTGAATAACTCAGAATGCTTTATCTAATTTATAATGATCACTGACCTCATCATTCAACACAGGTGAGACGTAGATTCGATGGAGGTCATGCAACCATACCAATCAAACGATTGCATTTGAAAACATCGCTAACTGCAAGTATAAGACAAGACGCATTTAATTAATTACAAGTTCATGCAGATTTAGAATAGTAGAGATGGAAATAAATAAATAGTAAAATTGAAAATGTTTTATTGTTTTAGTGTATTTTCCTGCATTGTACAATCATGTTGGGTACACTTTCCTCTTTCCAACTATTCTTTGAAATCCAGTTGAAATTAAATCTCCCTCTCCTCAGGTGACAGTGACAGGTTGGTGTGTTTGGAGGACGGCCTGTGGTCTTTCCCAGAGGCCTACTGCAAGATAGAGTGTCCAGAGGTTCCAGACATACCCGACGCCAAGCTGTTAACAGCAGACTGTCTGGCCTCGGGGCACGATGTTGGCTCTGTCTGCCGTTACAAATGCAACCCAGGCTTCTATGTAATGGGTAGCCTCAAAAAGAAGACACCGAGGTAAGTGTTGTGGGACTGTTGGCAGCTCAGTGGACAGGCAATGGCGCTACAGCTGTCAGGGTTTGGAGGGACATTTCTACTACCATCACTCATACGAAAAATGTATGTATTAATAGCAGTATATGGCACCTTATATCACACATAGGGTAAGTGCTATATAATCTCCTTTTTTGTTTCTTTCCTTTGGGTTCTGTGCTCTGATTGACACCTCAAATTATCAATCAGATCAATTATTTCCAGAATATTATTTGTTTTTACGTACAAGGACATAGAAAAGTGTAAGAACAATGGAAATGAATTGCATATTGTGGGTTTTATAATGCCTTCAAATACTAGTACGTCTGCGTAGACAGCACACCAAAGTGAATGCAGTGTTTAGTCACACATGACTCCCTGCGTAATGGAGGAAATTCCTTCTTTCCTTTATTTTACAAGATTCCCATTACGCACTGCTTAATAAAATTAGGATCTTTGATTTAGATATTATAGCATTATAACAGTATAACAATGCATAACATGCACTTTCAAACCCCAAAGGCAATGTTTTAAATATCAATGGGTACAGGTTTAAGAGGCATTTTTCGGTCCATCTGTAAAACGATATTTGGTTTTGGAACAAGCTCACATTAGGGTCCAATAAAATATGTACCGCTGCTAACTGGGCCTCGCCATTACTTTGCCAATTGTATTCATTGGGTAACTGCTCATTACTGAACACAGTTCTCATGTAGTTAATGAGATGAGGGTTTTCTAATAGGAGGAGACACAGCCTCTGGGGTAAGTTTATATCCTGCTTTACATGGACTCGGCTATCCCTCTTCTCTTCACACATTTCAGTCTGTGTCACTGTCCGTAGCAATCAAATCGACTTGTTGAGTTCACGTACCATGTAGTTATGCTATATTCTCCTTGTCTTGAATTGTAATTAAAGTGCAGTGTATCAGACATCTAACAAGCTGACTTTTAAAATCATGTAAGTCCAGTAAAAAATATACATTTAATAGTAAAATTTTCATTGAGTACAGTGAAGCACACTGTACAGAACAAGCTGTCTTATGTAAAGATCCATTTGCAGCTGGGTATCTTTATGAGTTACATTTTCTCAAACATATGTGTGAAAATTTTAATAACCCCCAATGCTTTATTAGTCCAACATGTGCCAGTGAACAGCAGCATCAGCTATTAAAGAGCTTTAAACAGGCTTTTTGCACTTACCTTTGACACATGTACCCACATAAATTTACATTGTAACACATGCTGTTGCATTTACACGCTACATGCACCACACCAGAGATCTTGTTTTTGCTCTGTATTACTGAATGACACAAGAAAATATGGATTCAGCCGCTGTGAAATGTTAGATTTTTTGTTTTTTAACTCACCTGTCGGGTCCATCGTATCTGTGAAACGTCCTCTGGTAAAAATGTACAGCAGTATATGTAGAATGAAAAAACAACCAAGAACTGAACATGATCTAGCTGTAATTCAGTCCAATTCAATTTCATTTATATAGCGCCATAGCATAAAGTTTTCTCAGGGCACTTTTTCATATAGAGCAGGGCTGAGATACGAAAACAAATTTCATGACATTTGGTTGTAAATAGTCAAAATATCTTCAAACTACTGAAGTTGGGTGACCTCTCTTGTCGACGATGTCTTCGTCCTGCTTTGAAATGGATGGGCACTGCGTTCTCTTTGGTGTCGCTCGTTTCGCTCACCGCTATTTTATTTATTCCACTCCAACTACAAGCCTGTTAGCTGATGTGTGCGTCTGCGACATGATTTGCTGTTCGTCTTATTCTTCCTCTTCTGTTTAACGGCAGATGGCAGCTAGCGTTTAAGGTGCATTAGCGCCCCGCTCTCCTGGTGTATGGGTGCTTTAATTATATCGAACACTTGTCAAACAGTAGTTATATTTCTGTTGAGGAAAATTATATTGCGATAATTATTGTGATTGTTTTATCTCCCAGCCTTATCTACCTACCTGTCACAGTATTGGCCACACAACACCATTTCTCTACTCATTACTGCTTGCAACTAAAAAAAAAACTTTTTTTAATCTCCTCCAATGTAGCTTAAGTTCTAAAAGACCTTGTGCTGCCTAGAATTAAAATAATTCATTTGCTCCTGTTGTCTCTAGGAAGTACTTCAAGTTGGAGTGCCTGGAGGGGGGGCAGTGGGAGGAAACCAGCTGTGAGCCGACATCCTGCCCAGCCCTGCCCGACGTATTCCAGGGCATGTATACCTGCACCAATGGCCTGTACTATAACACCCTCTGCACCATGCAGTGCCCAGATACAACAGAAAATGTAGGATTTCAACAGCTGTCTATTTATTTATTCCCCAGGTCGAATGGAAGTATCATAAAGTGACCATCAAGTTCATTTTATATTTAGAAAAAGTATCAAAATGTCTAAAAGGTTGCATCGCCGTGAAAATGTATCTTTACCTAATAACCTTCACGTTTTATAAAATATAGACACTTATCACAACACATGCTTAATACAATATTGTTTGACGTCAGACACGATACACTACAGCCATTCCAACAAAAGAACAACTGAATGCCCAGTAGCTGTGGTTTTAGCTGCAGTCACGCATCACTGACACCTTGTCATGAACATGTTGCTGCACTGCTGTTGTTTTCACGCCAAACTTCAAGCGGAATCCTTTTTTTGGGATAATCCAGCCGTCCTCATGCAGGGTAAATGTAACATGAGGAGACTTTTACAATGGCTGCCATTGTAAATGTGTTAAAAATGTGTGGACAATGACATGATCAAACTAGTTCTACAATATAATATTTTTATAAATCCTCTAGAGTACGATGCTTTGAACTTTTCGGCGACATCTACTTATTGAAGCCACATTTAGCATGCGTGTTAAAACAGTTATGAGAAAGAAACATTTAAAGTGTGGGATGTCATTTAAATTCAGAGTAAGTAATTCATTTATTCATTTTACAATTGACTCCTCTGTGAATGCCTGTCTGTAGGGAGCTTCATGTTTATCCATGTAACGATGTAAAACAACAACAGACTACCAAATTATGGTTGGAACTGGACTGACTGAATAAATGATAAATGAAACTGTTTTTTTTGAGTCATGTGAAGACGGTGTCGACCGCACACAGTCCCTTGATGACCACACTGAATTTTAGTACGCGTGTTTGTTTCCAGAGTGAGATTCGCTGCACTAAGGATGGCAAATGGACAACAACGTTCACCATGTGCTCCAGGCTCCAAGGATCGTGCTCTCCTCCTCCTGATCTCAACTCTGTAGAGTACAGCTGTGACCAGGGGATGGATGTCGGTGAGTGCAACCGTCTGTCAGGGATGAGAGTGTAATCCATCAAATAAACACTCCTGATTATATTCTCTGCCGCCATGCTTGGTCTTTGTCTTGTCTGGCAGTAGAGCATCTTTTGTCATCATTTATGCTTTTTCTTGTTTCATTTCAAATATTAAAAGATTTTTGGTTTACACGGGTGATTGTGTAGATGATGAAACACCAGATCAAGCATTTTTCAAGGAACATATTTGAAATTCAAGCATACTCCTAACCAGGGGCGGCTGGTATCAATGGGCTAGCAGGGCTCAGCCCTCCCTGTCCTCTACAATAAATATAATAAAATAATTGTAAAAAATCTTAAAACAGGTCGTCTTCAATTTTGGTGGGACCTAGAGGAGCAACAGAACCAAATAGTCACAAGAAAAACGGAGGAAATAGAAAGAAAAACGCAGGATATATTGAAATGGGCTTATTTTTTACAGCCCCAATTCAGCGGCATCAGCTTCCAATCAGATTTGTGTTAAGTGAGTGACACGTGTCGTGGGACGCCCCCTTGATTTGCTGGGCATTTGGGCTAAATTCTTTCAGCCCAGAGATGCTGACTTTGGACCAATGACAGCCAGCGCGGTGCTGCGGTGCTGTGACAGAGTGAACAGACAGGGGGCGCAGCGTCCAAACCATGTTGACAGAACACAAAAAGACTAAATCGTAAGTTTAAGATGACAGTAAAGCTGCTGTATCAATGTTGGGTAAAGTTAACATGAGGGCCACCGCATCGCTGTGCAGAGACACAACTAGCTGCTGAAGACAAACAGGCTTCACTGTCACGGATTGTGGACTGAATGTTGTGGGACACACGAGCTCTGCGGGGGTCCGACGAACCTCCGACTTCACTTCAGCGAGGCGAGTTTCAGAACCTCGTTGATCAGTTGTTTTTTTTAGATTTAGCCAGTTAGCTTTAGGAGATCTGTCAAACACACAGGTTGCCAACAACACGTCTGAGACATGTTCAGGCCTCACTGACGGTTCTATCGTGCAGCGAGTTCTCTGTTACTCCCCCTAGTGGACAGAACTGTGGTGGGACTCGAAACACTCCAGAGTGAGAAGCTGCAGCCATATGAATTAGAAAACAAACTAAAAACAGCTGCAGTGTCTCTGGACAGTCGTTACAACTGGAACATGTGTTGTAGTTCATCTCTAGCTGGACCCTTTCTGACATTGTCGGCTCCACAATGGAGCATTCTGATTATTATGGAGTCTAACATCATTCTTGAAAATACTTTTTTTGTCATGGGAGATACAGAGAGTCTTTTGGCAGCAGGCCTTTCTTGTGAGTCCTTCTATAGTGTTATTCTAGAGGACTTGTTATAGCAAGATATAAAGTGTTGCTGTAACTTGGTATCTGATATGATGCTGCTGTTGCTGCAGCGCAAACTATTGATGGGTATAATGCATCTGTCAGCCCCCCAATATCACCACCAGCCGTCACTGGTGCTACTGTGTGTTCTCTTTCATCCGTGCTTCTGCTGCAGGAGTCATCTGGGGTGGGGAGCAAATGAAGGCAGCTCCAGGAGCCAACTACCTGGGGTGATGGGAAATGTTTAAATGATTATTTGGGGAAATTGTTTCTGGTAGCACTTTTGATTTCCTTTTGCTATGTTTAGTTTGTGTAAGTTAAAGGCTGGCCAGAGTGTTAAGTGTGTTAGTGTGAATTGTCCAGCATGTCCATACTGGCCTGATCAGACAGAATATATGTTCCCTGTGTTCTTTGTTTGGTTGTGTTGAGCTTTGTTTATGTCTGTTTATAGACCCAATTATTGTTTATTTTTGTAAATTGTTTAAAAAATCCCATTTTTGTTCAATTACAGCGTGTGTCCTCATGTCTTCCTGCTCGGTCCCTCACATGAGGCATTTTCATTCTGATTATTGGTGGAATATTAGGGTCCATGTAAATGCAGCTACTGATTTTAGATGAAAGAACTTGTGGTCATTGGTGTTGAAGTCACAGGACCAAACGCTACTGTAAATCAAAAAGCAAGCAGAGAAGCAGCTGTTATCTTGTAACGATTGTGCACAGTTGATTTTTAGTCCTTTCACCTCTTCACCAACATGCCCTCTGCCAAGAGTCAACAACCAGCCATCCATTTGTCCATTCATAAGACTGGACTGAGAGGCTCTGTCTGAGCAGGCTGAGCAGTGCATGCAGGCTGCAGAGCACTTCACATAAATAAACTGGAAAGGAAAAATGTGTTTTAGCAGTTATTCACAACCACCAATGCAGCTCAGGTCCTCTGTTGCTGCAAAGTACTAGCTGTGATTCTTTTTATTATTGATTTATTTTAATCATTTATCAATAAAATATATTGATAATATATATTAACATTGTAAATCAAGTCAAATCTCTACACAATTCACATCTTTAGAAACGATATGGAGAACACTGGGAGGACTCACTTTAAACATTTGTAGTGTTTGAACAGATATAAAAACTTGTGGAGTGTGTAGAGACAAGGAAACGTCGAAATATTGTCTTTTAGCATAATATTTGAGGCGGCAGTGATGCAAAGAAGAGAGACCAACAGGCAGAGAGCAGTGTGAAACAGGTTATCAGTATCAGCTCAATATGATTACTGATGGAGGACCAACAGTCTAATTTAGTCCAGACGCTTCATAAATTAAGCTCACATCACTCCCAGACACATCAGAACCTACAACAGTGTTGACTGCATCAAAGACTGATAAACTGAAGCCAACATTAGGATCACAGCTTGTCATAATTAATCTCAATATGCATGTTTGAGGAGAAACCTTTGAATGTAAACGTCCGTTTACAAACGTCAAAGCGTCTCTTCTCTTTCCTGTCAGTCAAAGATGTCTTGCATGTGACTGAGCAGCACGCAGGGTGGTGCAGGTTTACCTCTGGGCTTCTGTCTCGGACTGCAGGACGTCCTGTGACCGGCACCGACAGCACGCTGACGACCAGCAGCCACAGATGCCTCCGCTGCATCTTTACCGCGACTCCGTGCTGCTCTTGGCCAGAAGCGACAAGGAGTGGAATCCTTCAGCATGTGTCCTGCGATGTCAGTCTTTGCCCAGAGGACAACAGGCAGCGGGACACGTGCCGCTTCAGCCTCTTCTCCCCTAATTCTAATGACGCCTCCTTGTATCGATATGTCCGTGTCACACACGTGTAGACAAACGGCTCTCCGGGTGTGATGCAGCTGGCAGCCCTCGGAGCGGCGCGTCTGGTTCCAATCCAGCTTGTAGTGTTGGTTTAGAAGGAGCCCCCCCCCCTCCGCTCTGCAGCTGGAGAGAGAAGCAGCAGCATCTTCCTTTCTGTGCACAATGCACGTTGGAATGACTGTATTTATCAATCATTTGTCATCCTAAGACATTTTGCAGGATGCACAGAAGTAATATTTTTATTTAGTTATATAATGTTACTTTCATTAGGCCTTTATTGATCATTCAAAAGAAATGTAATCAAAAATAACTTTTCTTTATGTGTGATAATTGTGATGTTGGGATGTTTGCCCAGCATTTACATTAAAGGGGCTGTGTGGAGAAAGTCGTGGTTTATAGTGACACCTCTGGCCGTTATGGTCAGTGCAGTCAGTGTTGTTGCTCGTCCTCTTGCATCGGCCAAAACAGTGTCATGACAACAGAAGAGTGAAGCTGACCGACCGGCATCATGTTGATAGATGAAGTGAAGTTACACTGTTATTATAGTGTAACCGTCTGGAGGTTGAACAGGTACCTGGCTCCTGAGAGATTTTGATGCCATAATCACACAAACACACACTTTATCATGTGCACATATTTGGACTTAATTCACCATCAGGGTTTCAAACAGTGTGCACATTACACATGTGGCGGGAGCCGACCTTATATTCTGAGATTTAAGGATGTAGCCTGACTACGCCACCTCAGGACCTCCACCCTGGGAAATACTCACAATTTCACAATATTAGACACACGAACCCAATAAAGAGAACACAGAGCAGCAGCAGTATTTTATTTTTTTAATTCCTCCAGGAAAATGGACCAAACCACATGCATTATGGGGGGTTCAGACAGGATGGTTGGCTACAGACGGCTGCCCTGATTATGTGTTTACATTTTCATCACATATATTCATTCACTTTCTTATTATGAACAAGTTAACTTCTAAACATGTAGTGGCCCCATGAATCATCCAGCTTTATGACGCCCCAGTGAAGACGCTCTTTCACTCACTCAACCAAATATGAACACTCACTCACTCACTGGCTCGAACGCCTTCTGGGCTCAGCGTAGGATTTCAGAACAGCTGTCCGATCAACGCAGCGATGAACATCGTGCAGCGATGAGAGAGTCATTTAAGAGCCCATACTCATACAACGGGGACTACGTACCTTCACCTGTTCATCTCTGTTGTTGAGAGGCGTGAGACTGAACGTGTGTCGCACGCCGGGACCGTGAGAGTTGGCAACCCTGGTTTGAATGTCATTGTCAGCTTGCACAATACAGGCTAGTGACTTCGAACTAATCCATTGTTGTTGCATGATACACTGACTGTATTTATATGACACTATGGCGTTAGCTAGCCAGCTTTATCAGTCGCCATTTGTCACAGAGAGACTCATCAATGTCAGCAAAGCTAAATCTGCTGGATGCTAACGCTAACGGTTAGTGAACTAGACGTTCATTTAATTTATATCATTGCTGTGTTAGCTGACGCTAATGTTTCAGCATAGATGAGACTGTTTTATTGTCAGAGGACAGACTCTGGGTTGATCAGCTGACTGTTGCCAGGACAGTTGACTGTTGCAGGTTGGTCGTAGATCTTTGGTTAAACAATATATATATAAAATGTGCACACCCACTTGAAATGCATTCTAAACAGATGTTCTTGCTCAACTGACCCAAGAGGAGAGGGATGAAGTCCTGCAGATGGTGGTCACCTGTCTGCCAGGGCTTTTTCTGGACATCATCTGGGACGTTTGAGAACCAGGAACCAGGTGGCAGGTTAGAGACAAATACCTTGACCCCTTTAATTCAATTTTATTCAGTTTTATTTCTATAGCTCTATATCATAACAGAGTTATCTCATAGCACTTGTTAATATAGAGCAAGTCTAGAGACCCAACATTTCCACCAGGAGCAGCACTAGGAGACAGTGGCAAGGAAACACTGCCTTTAACAGGCAGAAACCTCGAGCAGAACCAGAACCAGAACCAG